>JAPKLY010003572.1:0-18019 GCA_026898435.1 Prunella vulgaris | reverse complement strand
GCCGAGGTCCGTCATCGCACAACACCCAGGAACCACAGGAGGCACCAAAACTTACCCTCGAGCTCGCCTAGGAGCTCGCCTCGTAGTCTGCAAGATTTCGATGGTCGCGCTCTTTTTTCCTCCGTCAGGTTTATCCACAAGGGTGGTTTACGGCGAGGTTTTTAACGAGGCCCATCTAGTCTAAGGCATAGTAGTAGGACAAGGCACGGTATAGAGAGCAGTGTGAGAGACCGAGGCGAGGGTAAGGAACTCTCGTCAACACCGGAAGCCAAATAGGCTCGTAAGGTGCCGTCTCACACTCACACACCTATAAATAAGACCTCTCTTGTAACTATTACAAAACGAATACATTTTCTACAATTTACTTTCTCTCTCAAAACTCTTTACTCTCTCTCTCTATATTATCCAAGAACACGAAACCCTTCGATTATTGTTTGGTAGAATTAATCCGACATAACTAGCCAAATATCAAACACGATTAGTAAATTCTATCAACAATTTGGCGCTAGAGAAAGGGGGCCGAATCTTAAAAAATATTTTTTTTTCAAGAACAAAAAGTTAGGGTTTGTTTGAAGATTTGAAGATTTGAAAGTGTTCTTGAAAAAACTCAAGAACACTTGAAGATACACACACATATTCATTCCTTCGAACGAGAACCCAAATTTCCGAACAAAAATCCAAATTTCTGAATTTTCCAAATTCTGTCCGGAAAAAGTTTTCAAACGCGCACGTGTACACGAATAAACTGAATTTTGGATAATTCGTCTCACGCGAGGCTAGACAAAAACTCGAACAAAACCAACCTGGCCGGAGACCGCGACCTCAGTGAGCTCGGCGACCTACCCCAGCTACCTCGGCGACCTGCTGCAAGTTATCCCCTCCAAAACCCGAAAATGGCTAAGGGACAGACCTCCGCAACTGCAGGAAGGTCGAAAGGGGCGACCAGGAACAGGCCGAGGTGGATTCCTCGCGCCGACCAGAAAAACACTGCAGCTCCGCGACCTCCGCGAGTTGTAGTGACCCAGGAGGACTTGAGCCCTGCTCTGAGGGACCTGGCCAACAACCCCGACGAGCTCCAGCGCACCATCGCAACCTTGCAAAGGTTGCAACAGAGGTAACATGACGAGCTCACCCTAGTGCCTAGACGAGCTCCAGCCGCCGAGGCCCGGGAGCAGACGAGGCCCACTCAGGGCACCCAGACCCGGGGGGAGTACAGTGTCCTCCCTACTGAGCAAGAGGCGAGCTCGGCCCAAGCTCGCCAGCACCGCGAACGGGCCAGCAAGGCTAAGATGGTGGAGGAGGAGCCCACCCCGCACACCGGGCGAGCTTTGGCCTACACCGAGGCATCCGACACCCACCAATCTCTGAGGAAGGAGGTCCTCCAGGGCAGACTGGGGCCCAGGTGCGGGGAGAACGAACGAACAGCCGCCCCGGTCACATCCCACGGGTGAGATTCAGACATGCAGCCGTGCAGGTCCGCCCACGACCGATTGAGAAGGCCCGCGACCGACAGGTTGGGCCCCCATAGCGGACGTCAATTCCAGCCCGTCACAGAGAGGTCACCCTAGAGTGAGGCACCTCGGGGGCGTGCGTCCATGAGGCGCACGACCTTCGAACAACCTCTGCCGGAGGTAACCCGCGATGACGAGCTGGCCTCACTAAAAAAAGGCCGTCGAGATGCTACAAGCCCAAGTAGCTGCCAAGTCTGGCGGACTTGACGCCACCACTCTCCCCGCATCCCCATTGGCATCTACCATCCTCCGAGCACCGGTCCAGAAGAAAATCCAATTCCCGGCGATGTTCGCATATGAGGGCGAGTCTGACCCGAAGGTCCACTTGGCCAAGTATGCGAACTTTATGATCTCGGTCGGTGCCACCGACTCAACCCAGTGTCGGAACTTCCCGCTGACCCTAGGGGACCGAGCCCACCGCTGGTTCTCATCACTCGCCCCGGGGTCAATCTGTTCATTTGGCCAACACTCGCAGGAGTTCTTAGCCCACTTCTCCGGGTTCGGGTCCTACCTTACCCAGAAATACCATCTCGCCAACATCCACCAAGGCGAGAATGAGACCGACCAGCAGTACCTGGAGAGGTTCGATAAAATACTGCTGGAGGGCGAGCCGGTGAGCGAGGACACCAAGGTCATCGCAGCGATGGCCGGGCTCAGGAAGGGCACCGACCTCTGGAAGGAAATGCACCTCGCATGTCCAAACACTTATGCTGAATTCTGCCACAAGGCGGGTGTGTTCGTGGCTATGCAGGAGGCACTACTGAAAGAAGTTGGTGCCCCAGAGGAGAAGAAGCCCTACGGGAAGAAGTCCGGGGGCACATACAAGGCCCTCCGAAACTTAAAGGCCTTTGGCAACGGGGACGAGTTCAAGGAAAAGCTCAACCAGGTCCTCACCGTCACGTCTTTACTGCTGTCAAAGACAAGGCCCTGCTGGAGGAACCGAGGCGGATCCGCCAGGACCGCACGAAGATCAACCCCAACAAATACTGTGCCTACCACCAGTCCATCGGCCACTTCACCAGCGAATGCCGAGACCTCCTCAAGCAACTCTGGAAATTCTACGAGGATGGGAAGCTGGCCGAGTTTGTGAAGAAGGCCCCAGCTAAGAGACCCAGGTTCGACAGAAGGGAGGTCTCCGATGATGAAGAGGAGGACGCGGGCCAACACGGACCTCAAAACAGACGAAGGGGACCTCCCCAACCTCAACAAAACATGGAGCCCACCCAAGAGCTTTTAGTTCTCGAGGAAGAGTTTGGAGCTGCCGGAGGTCTCCAGGACGGGGGATCCTCCATGTCCAAGAGAAAGAGGAAGGCCGAAATCTGGGTCGTGAACCAGGTCCAGGAAGGCAGCTCCGGCCCCAGGTCCGTCGCACAGCTTACTGATGAGCTGACATTTTCCTCAACGGACCTGGAGGGGGTACTGACGCCCCACAATGACTCGTTGGTAATAACCGCCAACATCATGAACGTTCGAGTTCACAGACTACTTGTGGACACCGGCGCATTCACCAACATTCTCTTCAAATCCACCTTAGATGCCTTAGGTGATTTTGAGTCGTATCTGGAACCTAGCAATGCTAGGATAGTGGGGTTCGGAGAAGCTGTAACCGTCCCCCTAGGTAGTATTAGGTTGAGCGTCCAGCTTGTATCGGCTGAGGACCCCGAAAGGAGACTGACTAGGTTAGTACATTTCCTAGTTGACGACCAACAGTCCTCCTACAACGGGTTCCTCGGCCGCCCCTTTATCAATGAATTCAAAGTGGCATGTTCGACCTACTACTGTTGTTTAAAATTCCCAACTCCAAAAGGTGCCGGTACTATAAAAGGTGACCAGAAAAAGGCCCGAGAGTGTTTACTCCAAATCAAAGATGGCCGGGTCAAAAAGTCTGTAACGCAGGTCCACATCCTCGAAGAGGACGTACAGATTCCAGCGGACGAGCCAAACATCCTAGACATCATCTCGGTCGAAACTGAGATGATGGAGGTAGGCGATCTGCCAGAAATTGAACAAGTCTCAGGACCTGTGCAAGACGCACAACCGGTGCCAATGGAGGGGTTAGAGGAAGCACAGAACAACCAAGTGTTGAGACCTGTGCAGGAACGACAACCTACTCCCATGGAGGTGGTTGATGAAGCCCAAGATGGGGGACCTGTGGGAGGTCAAGAACCAATGCCAATGGACGTTGATCCAACCCCCCAGGTCACCGAACCACCCCAAGTTGACAAACCACCGGAGGTACTGACAGTCGATGAACCCGCCCAAGCTGAAGGCCAACCCGATGACCTCGAACCGCATATAGGTTACGAACCTGTGCAGATGTCACAAGAGGAGTGGGACGAGTTCATCAGCGACCCGAGGTGGAAAAGTCAAAAGAGGAAAGCCACTCCCATGGAAGAATTGACGGCACTCCCGGTGGACCCGGAAAGGGACTTAAAACTTTTCATTGGTTCTGAGTTACCTGAACCGTACCTGTCGAGGATGGAACTGTTCTTGATGTCCAATCTGGACGTGTTTGCCTGGACCTATGAAGACATGACAGGAATCCCTTTGGAGCATATGCTTGCCACAGACTTAACATAGATCCGACAAGGAGACTCGTGCGTCAAAAGCGAAGGAAATATGGACCAGACAAATACGCAGCTCTAACAGTTGAGGTGGAGAAGTTGTTAGACAACAAGCAAATCAAAGAAGCTTTGTGCCCGTAGTGGGTCGCGAACCCTGTCCTGGTGAGGAAACACAACGGGACGTGGAGGCTCTGCATTGACTTCACGGATCTGAACAAAGCATGCCCGAAGGACAACTTCCCACTACCTCACATTGATCAACTGGTAGATAGCACCGCAGGACATGAGATGATGACATTCATGGACGTTTTTGCGGGCTATCACCAGATAGCTTTCCACCCAGATGACCAGGAACATACGGCGTTCTACACCAACAAGAATATGTATTGCTGGGAAAGGATGCCGTTCGGACTCATCAACGCCGGGGCCACCTACCAAAGGTTGGTGAATAAAATGTTCGACCAACACATTGGCGAGTCAATGGAGGTGTACGTGGACGACATAGTTGTCAAAAGTTTGAGGAGGGAGGATCACCTGGACCACCTCAAATAGACCTTCGACATACTGCGCCACTACAACATGAAGTTGAACCCCAAAAAGACTAGTTTCGGCGTACACTCCGGAAAGTTCATGGGACACCTAGTTAGCCAGCGTGGAATTGAGGTCAACCCGACGCAGGTCCAATGTATAATCGAGATGGGTGTGCCCGATTCCGTTCAGAAAATCCAAAGACTGACGGGGTGTATGGCAGCTCTGAACAGGTTCATCTTTAGGTCCGGCGACCGAAATCATCAGTTCTTCGAGGCAATCAAGGCAAACACACGGAGGTACAAAGAGGAGGCCAAAGCAAACAAGCTTCACCTCAAAAACCACTTCGTGTGGACAAGTGAATGCCAGCGAGCCTTTGAAGACATCAAAACATACCTGGCAGATGCGTAGGTCCTGTCAAAGTCGATACCTGGAGAGAAGCGGTATCTATACCTAGCCACGTCAGAGGTGGCCATCAGCTCCGTCCTGGTCCGAGAAGAGGCGAAAACACACCTACCAGTGTACTATGTAAGCCAGGTCTTACACGAAGCTGAGTTGCGGTATACCCCGACGGAGAAGCTAGCTTATGCACTGGTGATGAGTGTTAGAAAATTGAGGCCCTACTTCTTCGATCACCCGGTAGAGGTGCTAACGACATTCCCACTACGTCAAATACTACAGCGCCCAGACACCGCCGGACGTCTGCTGAAATGGTCACTAGAGATCAGCCAATACAGTATAACCTACTCACCCCGAACAGCGATCAAGGGATAAGTGCTCGCCGACTTCATTTCGTCGAGCTGACTTTCCCACAAGATCCTACGAGGGGGCGTATAGCTCCGTGGCACCTCTACGTTGACGGATCAGCCCAGACAGACAAGTCTTCACCTCCGCAATCCGGTTCGACTTTCGAGCAACCAACAACGAGGCGGAATATGAAGCCTTGATAGCCGAACTTAGGCTATCATTAGCTGTAGGGGCAACCAACCTTCAAGTTTTCGAAGATTCCCAGCTAATAATATCCCAAGTCTGGGGGGAGTATGGGGCAAAAGACCCGCAGACGATGACCTTTCTAGAAGATAGCCGCGCATCTGATCTCGATGTTCACGCAGGTCTACATCAATCAGATACCACGACTAGAAAACACACAAGCAGATGCCCTAGCCCGGCTAGCTACCAGTGACGGCGAGGCCGAATTCATGGATGTTGTAATCACCACATTGAAAAACCCCTCGACGTCCGATTACAAAATAAATCAGACCTCGAGTGGGGGGCAGGAGGACAATGAAGATGGTGAAGATTGGTGCACTCCAATCCAAAAATACTTAAAAGACGGAACAACCCCCGCGGATGCCTGGGAAGCTAGCCGACTAGTAAAGCAAGCTACCAGATATACGCTGCTGGATGGCCAACTCTACAAACGTGGATTCTTGCTACCCCTACTCAAGTGCCTAACCAAAAAACAGGGGTCTGAGGTGTTAGAAGAAATCCACGAAGGAATTTGTGGGAGTCACGATGGGGGGCAAGCATTGGCATATAAGACGATCAGGCAGGGATACTACTGGCCCACTCTTCGCAAAGATGCCATTAGCTTCGCACGTAGGTGCCGAAAGTGTCAACTTTTCGCACTAAACATCCACTCCCCAGCCAACCAGCTAAGGTCGGTTTTCAGCCCATGGCCTTTCGCAAAATAGGGTATCAACTTGATCGGCCCATTTCCACCTGGCAGAGGCGGTGTAAAGTTTGCTGTTGTAGCAGTAGAGTACTACACTAAGTGGGCTGAGGCTGAGGCCGAGGCTCTCACAACAATAACACAGGAGAGGATGATCGGCTTCATTTGGAAAAACCTGATCTGCCGTTTCGGACTTCCACAGTTGATCATCACAGACAACGGAAGGCAGTTCGACGGTCAAAAGTTGAGAGACTTCTGCAGTTCATGGAACATCAAGAAGTACTACTCAACTCCTTACCATCCACAGTCGAACGGCCAGGTCGAGGCGGTGAACAAAATTCCAAAACACATATTGAAGCTCCGCCTCAAAGAAAAGAAAGGGAGCTGGGCAGACGAACTCCCGGAGGTCCTGTGGTCTTACAGAACTTCCCATAGAGCTAGCACCGGGGAGACCCCATTTGCCCTAGCCTTCGGAACTGAGGCCGTAGTCCCGGTCGAAGTCCAGAACAAGACTTGGAAGGTGGTAGGATATGACGAAGAAAAGAATGACGGAGCCTTGGCAGTAGAGAAAGATCTGATCGAAGAGACCAGAGCTTCGTCAGAAATGAAGAACGCCACCTACAAGCGTAGAGCTGAAAAGTACTATAATTCCCAAGTCCGGGACCGAAAGTTTAAGGTCGGCGACCTGGTGCTAAAAAAGAAACTGATGGCCCCACCTGATGTGTTCGGGTCAAACTGGGAGGGACCGTTCCGGGTCACTGCAGCCTGGCCAAACGGCACTTATGACCTCGAAGACGCAGAAGGCAACACCTCGTCATACACCTGGAGTGCAGCCCACCTGAAGAAGTTCTATCAATAGACTAAGATTTTGTAATAGGCTAGCCGAAGGTGAGCATCAAAAGTGTTGATAGCAACCGATGTAAATTACGTTGCTATGAAAAGTTAGAAAAATTTGTGAAATTGGAAAATTTGTCAAGTATCAGGACATGCGTAGCTCGCCAACTACGCGAGCTGCCCTAGGTCGCCCACTGCTCAGGAAAGCTCGCCAGCCTCAGCTCGCCAAATGCCAGAAAACTTCGTAACGCGCAAGGACCAAGGTCCCAAACGTTGTAATTAAAATGCTCGAAGGCAAAGGTCAAAGTGCCCAAGGTCGCGAAGGTACCCTTCTGAAAGGATTGCCAAACACCTACTGCCACAAGTTAGAAAAATTCGCGAAAAAGACAAAAAATGTCTAAGGCAAGGTTCATGATACCCAACTGCCCAAAGTGAATTAAACGAAGTATAGCAGCTTTTTCGCATCATGGCGAGCTTTGTCAGCGGCGGTGATCTCATCGGTGACGAGCTGGGTGGCCGCCATAGCTGCACAAGCGTAGTACATCGCCAACCTCGCCTTATCGGCGGGCTTCTGCCTCTCGATCATCGCGAGCTCTTATGCGGAGAGGTATTTGGGGGCCTCGGTCAAGATCCGGTGAGGTGCCCCCTCAGGAAGGTCCCTCGGAGATGCCAAGGCTTTGCACCTCTCCGCGGTGTGAAGGGACTCGGGCCGGTGCGGGAACTCGGCTGGGACGTACCTGCAGACGTAAAAAATGTTAGCAAAAATCACAAAAATAGCAATGCAAGCTAAATGACTTCCAACTTCAAAGAGGAGCTCGCCCTCTTACCCGAACCTATCAGGGTTGAGCCCAAGTAGGGTGTTATCCTGGATAGGGACCCCGTAGGGAGACGGCGGGGGCTCACTCTGAGGAGTTGGAGGTGCGTCAGTAGAGTAGGGAATGAGAGCTCGCCCTGATCCTCCTTGAGTCGACCCAGAACCGCCTTGGTCACTTTGTTCGGAATCCTCGTCCCGGAGACCAACCCGAGATTGCTTGTTGGTGCAGGCTTAATCTTCGCTCACCCGAGAGCCATCCTCACGGCAGAGTGTTCGCTTAGACGGGGGAGGCGGAGGCTGTGAACCCCGGTCAGATCCCGAACCTCACCCCGAACCTCTCTTGTTTGGGACGACCTTCTCCTTGGCTTGCTGAGAAGCCGAGGTCCTCTGCGAGCTGGAGCCCCCAGCCTTGTCCGCTCCTTTGGCGACCTTCGCCTTCTTAGTTGCATCCAACACCGCCCCAGATGGAACGCCAGCTCGGTTCGGACGAGGCTTGCCCATTTGTAATTACCGAGCTAAGAAGAGGTAAGCTTCAGGGACGTCGATGGGTGGGAGGTCGGCAGCGAGGTCTTCACCTGCAAAAATCCACTAAGGATCGTTAGCAAGCCGGCGAGCTCATCGGCGAGCTACCATAACTTAGAAATTTTGAGAGTTAAACCTTGGAAAACAAGGTGGTGGGGCGATGTTATGAGCCCAGCTAGCCTCCGACAATGGTGCTGGCATAAGTGATCGATCTCGCGATCTTTCCTCTCCCGCAAGCAACAGATAGCCGGCACAAGGTCGAAACTGATAGAATCGTCGGGCCTCCCACGGCTCAACTTATGGTATTTTAGACCTGCAAAAACAAGAGATTAGATTAGTAAATCTAATCCAACCCACGCACACCGAATTATGCCATCTACAGCTGGCTTCTCCGTATGCCTCGGGAGTAGGGATATGTCCCCCTTGCCCATCCAAAGCTCGCCAGTCGCCGCCGATGAAGAAGAACTGCTCTTTCCAGTCGCGGATCTTCCCGGGGAGAATTCCCAGGATTTTCTCTTTGGGGCGGGCTCTTAGGTAGTAATGACCTTTGCCATCGTTCACCTGCGCAGTCATGTTGAAAAGCTCACCGAGCTCCACCGAGGTTAGTCGGTTCTCGTAACCCTCAAGCCCGAAGATGGTCAGCATCGCCAATAAGTTACTCCAAGCGTTCGGGTTGAGCTGCGTGATGGCAAGATTATTGTCCGCCAGGAACCGCCCAATGATGGGGTGCAGCTGTAGGGTGAGCCCGGCCTTCAGGGTGTGAATGTTGATGGCGATTAACCCCGGAGTAGGGAGGTCGGCACACTCTTTCTTCCCGGGGGCATACATGAAGACGTCCACAGGGATGCGATATTTCGTACGGATCGTCCGTAGGGCATGTTCGCTGATGTTACTCATGACCTCGCTCGCCTTGAGATCAGATTTATCGGCGGCATCGAAGAGGTCTCGTTCAGGCAGCGGGAAGCTTGCCGCATACGCCCTCACATATTCCGCCCAGTTGAAGTCGTGGATAACCTCGGCAGGGACCTGGTACTCCGGCAGCTGGGGAAATGAGAAATCGATGAAGCGAAGATACTCATGAGTGATCTCCACCTCACCCTCGTCCTCTTCCTCGTCGAGCTCGCGGACAAGATCGCTTGCTTGGTCGGCATTCTCGGTGACCTCCTCTAGGACCTCGGCGGCCTCCACTTCATGGATGGCCGCGTCATCGGTGGTTCGGGCGAGGTCCTCCTGAAGCTCGTGGAGACCTGAGGCATCGTCATCTCCAGAGTTGGTAGCTCTCTCCCCCAAATCAGGGCGGACCTCGCCGAGGACCTCGCAGCTACTCGGGCGAGCTACGGAGCTCGCCCTAGATCCCGAGGTGATCACCACGGGGGTCATTTGGGGAATTGGCCGATCATCGGTCATTGGTCTTTTCCCCAGATTCCGGTTCGGAGGGGTCCGGCTCGTGGATTGGCTTGACATGTGGGGGTTAGCAACGGGGGGCATTTTTATACCATTTTCAAAGAGTCCAAGCCGATGCAACAGTCGTCGGAGTAGCCGGGGGACGATCGGAAAATGTGTAAAACCCTCGGAAAGATTGAAGGAAAGGAAGAACGAAAGCTAAGAACAAGAAAGAAAAGGATTTCTACCTTGGGGAGCGCTTGAAAGTTCGTCGATTGCGAGGAAATCGGGCGCCGAAAAATCGTTCGGAAAAGTGAGGAAGCAAAAGTGAGAAATGAATTGAGTTGCCCATATTTATAGGCTCTGGGCGAGATCAAATATCCAAAGAGTACAGGGGCCTATTTGTAAAGAATTTGAAAAGTCATCATAATTGGTGCGGGAAACGACGCTTGAAAAGGCGTGCACGACGCCTCGGATCCCGCCCCACGTCGGCACTCGAACCGCCTCACAGGAGCTCGCCCGTGATCTCGCAGGTCAACTAGCCCACACATTGAATGAATCATGATGTGGGCGAGCTGGGGGGCAAATGTTGATGGACGAACCATCCAAGGGTAAGGAGCTCGTCAGGGTACCAGGGCGTACTCAAGAGAGAAGATCGGCAGAGGAGCTCCCCCGCAGCCGATGAGGCCGCAACCAAACCCACCGCCATACAACCCAAGAGCTCGCTCAGGAGCCCGTCAGGGAGCTCGCCCATGTCCAGAGGGGGGACCTCGCCGAGGTCCGTCATCGCACAACACCCAGGAACCACAGGAGGCACCAGAACTTACCCTCGAGCTAGCCTAGGAGCTCGCCTCGTAGTCTGCAAGATCTCGATGGTCACGCTCTTTTTTGCTCCGTCCGGTTTATCCACAAGGGTGATTTACGGCGAGATTTTTAACGAGGTCCATCTAGTTTAAGGCATAGTAGTAGGACGAGGCACGGTATAGGGAGCAGTGTGAGAGACCGAGGCAAGGGTAAGGAACCCTCGTCAACACCAGAAGCCAAATAGGCTCGTAAGGTGCCGTCTCACACTCGCACACCTATAAATAAGACCTCTCTTGTAACTATTACAAAACGAATACATTTCCTACAATTTACTTTCTCTCTCAAAACTCTTTACTCTCTCTCTATATTATCCAAGAACACGAAACCCTTCGATTATTGTTTGGTAGAATTAATCCGACATAACTAGCCACATAACAAACACGATTAGTAAATTCTATCAACACAAATTATGTAAAAAATTCAAAACACGATTAGTAAATTCTATCAACACAAATTATGTAAAAAATTCAAAATTTTAATATAACATTAAGTAAAGTTAAAAAATAGGGAAAACTGAATTAAAATGAATTCATAAAATAATATTTAAAAAAATTTAGGATAATTTTAAGTATTAAAGTTTATATAAAATAATAAATTGAGGGGTGTATGATGAATATTATAAGTTGGGGGTGGATAATAAATTGGGCGTGGTGGCAAGGAAATTTTAGGTCAATCAAACTAAATATAAACAAGAATTTTATCCCGGATTAATAATAAAAAAAACTAAAATTTATGTAACTATAGGGTAATTTATCGCTAAAAAATAGAAACCTTGTACCCAAAATAAAAACTAAGACCAAATTAAATTAATATTTTATTATTATATATTTATAGATGTACCCATCATTTGACAATTTGGTCCTCAAAATTTAACTAAGCGGTCCACTACTAATAATTTTGTTTCTGTACACACTGTGGACCTTTTATTATTATCTCTCTATATGAAAATAGAATACTATACTAGTCTATAAAGAGCTGTGCTAGCATATTTTTATATGCTATATATAGTTGGTAGTTTTATTATTACTACTTATTTTGAATAATAATCAAGTGTGTGATAAACTAAGAGATATATCTTGAAAATTGTGTCTAAAAAATAAAAATATATTTATTAAGAAAAGAGGTCATCAAACTCTCTTCAAAGTTAAAAGATCAATCAATTGGTGTGGTGAGCAGAAGAATCACGTGGGTTTTGAAAATGACACTACATGCTAGTCAAGAAAATATCACGTCGTGATGCACGAGATTATTTATATTAAGAATAGTGAATTGATTAAGCTAATAATTTTCATGAAATATCATCTCAATTATGGGATGAAAGTAACGTGAACAGTTGCATTTGAGATTTTCACGGGTGTATTCTTAAAAAATAATTGATAATCCACTAAATTGGAAGTAATGATGATGAGAAATAAAAAAATATGTATAGACATTCAGCATGTACTTTGTATTTAAAAAAAATTTGAACTTAAGAAATCCAAGTGCATACTAAAATTTTTGTATTGATAACAAATATAATTTATAAATTCGAATTAGTTTTGTATGCATCAGTTACACGGTGCAACTCAAGTTCATTTTTTAAAAGTTATACAAAATATTATTGAAAAGTTACACATGTTATTATTAAAAAGTGTATCTTTTATAGTGTAACTTTACAGTAATAATTTGTGCAACTTTTCAGTAATAAATTGTGTAACTTTTTAAAAATGAACTTGAGTTGCACCGTATAACTGGTGCACAGGAGACTTACTCAATAAACTCATATTAGTTATGTCTTTTAGCATAACTTGCACAATTAATTAGATAAATTAAGGAAAATCGTACCATATTTTTTTAGCGAAAATCAGGGATTAATGACAAAATCGTCCCATAACTTTTTCACTTTTTCTATTTGGTCCCATAACTATGTAATGTATCAATTTAGTCCCATAACAATTCAAATCTAACCAAATTAGTCCCATAACAATGTAATATTTCAATTTAGTCCCATAACAATTCAAATCTCACCAAATTAGTCCCATAACTATGTAATGTTTCAATTTAGTCCCATAACAATTAAAATCTAACCAAATTAGTCCCAAATTTGTTTATGTCATTTCCGACGATTTGATACTAATTTTGGTTAGATTTGAATTGTTATGGGGATAAATTGAAACATTACAAAGTTGTGAGACTAATTTGGTTAGATTTGAATTGTTATAAAACTAAATTGAAACATTACATAGTTATGGAACTAATTTGATTAGATTTGAATTTTTATGGGACTAAATTGAAATATTACATAGCTATGGGACTAATTTGATTAGATTTGAATTGTTATGGGACTAAATTTAATCGTTACATAATTATGGGACCAAATCGAAAAAGTGGAAAAGTTATGGGACGATTTTGGCTTTAATCCCGCGAAAATCGAGCTCAGGACATTGGGCGAGCCTACGCTATGATATCATAAAAAAATTGCCCCCTGCCTCAATCACGGTCAGCGACCACACCCTGTCCGATGCGAAAAAAAAGGCGTCGCAGCCCCCTGCCTCCAGCCAGATTGCACCGCCCGCTGATGGCGCTGCTCTCACAGACCCCACACTCCACCGCCACCACTTCTCCCTTGGTGTTGTTGTCAGAAGGTCGTCGCCCCTGCCGAATTTCCCGCACAACCAACCCCGCGTCCCGTCGAAATTCACGATGACAACAGTTGCGTGAAATAAGCAGCAACCGACCATGGGCCTCTTGCCCTAATTTCAAATTTTGGGTCTTTTATTTTACATTGGCCTTGTATTCATGGACCTACAACAACAAAAAATGGTGGATATTTTGGTTTGGAAAATTTTAGTGGGTTAGATTTTAATAATTATCATTATTTTATTACTAATGACAGTTATTTTAATTTTCCTCCATCATTTAAAGTTACGTACCGTCTTAAGATATTGGGTCAAGTACGTACTGCAGATTTTTTTGAAGTTAAGTGTCATGCGGTGTCAGTCACTCCTGATTTTCTTGGATATGGATGCGTGGCTGACCCTATTTTCTTGCTCGAGAAGAAGATCCCTTCAGATTTGAGGACGAATCTTTCAAAGAGGAAGAAAATGATGGAAATAGGAAAATATAATATTATATATTATATTTTTATATTTTTTAAAATTTTATTTATTTTTTAGGATTTTATATGATTTTTAATATCTTTAATTGATTTGTTTAGATTTGTTAGGTATTCGTTTAATATTATAAATAGGCGTCTCAAGCCTATTGTAAAGGGAGTGGAATTGATTATTGAATCGAATTGGGTTTTAGTCCCTTGTGTCCCGTGGTTTATTTATTATTCTTTCGGTATTCATGTGTGAATCAACAGATTAATAATTATAATCGCGAAGATCGTATTATCCAGGTATTCTCAGAATCAACGGATTATATATATATGTGCTTCCTACTGCATCACAAGTGCATACTAGAATTTTTGTATTAATAACATTTATAACTTATAAACTCATATAAATTAAGTCTGTTAGCATAACTTGCACAATTAATTAGATAAATTAAGGAAAATCGTACCATATTTTTTTTGCTTCTTTTACATAAACTAGCTATTATTATGTAGCTGGAGAGAAGATAAAATGAGTAGGAATGACACCAATAATGAATATAGGAAAGATTGTGGTTGAATTTATTGGGTAAGAAACACTTGTTCTATTACGTAAACACGCAGAACAATATTTAAACTATTAAAACTAATTATGTATTTTGTATCTTTTGTATTTATAATTTAGTATTTCTTTTATTTGTATGTAATTTATTTATTTATTTATTTATAGTTTCGTACTTTTAAGTCTTGTAATTCTGAGAAATAAAGTTTTTTAGTTCCATAACTTATTGAGTGTCCATTTTTCGTCCAGAAAATTTTAACTTTTTGGTTTTGGTCCCTTAACTCTTAGAGTTTGTCAAATTTTGGTCCCAATTCATCTTGTAACTCTTAGAGTTTGTTCAATTTTGATCCCATGCACGATGCACATGGTGAATGAATTTAGAACTTTCCATCATCCTTGTTGAAATTTTATTATTTTTATTAGTATTTCAGTAATATAGAAAAAATAATTAAAAAAATACAAAATAAATAACAAAATTAATTATTTGGCACACCCACGTCAGCAAGAGTGTCAAAATTCTAAATTCAACCACATGTGTTGTACATGACAAAAAATGATATTATTTACATTTTTTGGAAAAATGGGATCAAAATTGGACAAACACAAAGAGATATGGGACCAAAATTGAAAAGTTAAAATTTTTGGGACAAAAATCGGACATTCAATAAGTTATGGGACCAAAAAACTTTTTATATCTGTAATTCTAAGTTTGTTTTTTAGTTAATAATTTAGTTTAAGAGTGTGGTAATTTGTCAAAATTAATATATATAAAATAATTAATTATATGTAATATATATGTAAAAGAATAATTATTATTTAAATTGGATTAATACCACCGATAAAGAATAAATATATTAATTTAGATTAAAAATTCTAATTGAGTGTTCGATTTTGGTCTAAAAAATTTTAACTTTTCAATTTTGGTCCTGTAACTCTTTGTATTTGTCCAGTTTTTGTCCCATTTTACCGAAAAATGTAAATAATGTCATTTTTTGTCATGCACAACGCATTTTGTGGTTGAATTTGAAATTTTCCGGCACTCTTGCTGACGTGGGTGCCAAATAATTAATTTTTTTTGTATTTTTTCTATATTACTGAAACACTAATAAAAATAATAAAATATCAGCAAGGATGATGGAAAGTTCCAAATTCAACTATCATGTGCACCGTGCATGGTAAAAGACAATATTATTTTCACTTTTTCGGTAAAAATGAGACCAAAATTTTACAAACTCTAAGAGTTACGGGACCAAAATCGAAAATTAACATCTTTGGGACCAAAAGCTGACACTCAATAAGTTATGAGACTAAAAAACTTTTTTTTCTCATGAAAATTGTACAAAAAGTAGGAGAGATAGAATGTAAAAAGAAAAAGAAATAAAATATAGCGTAGAGTTGGATCGGGAATGATCACATTTCCGTGCTCATAAACTTATGTACGCACCGCGAATATGATAATGACACATAAGTTGGAGATTCATTATTATTATTTTTTAATTATTTGTTTAAATTTACTTATGTGTCATCATAACATTCACAGTTGTTGATAGTCGAACTAAAACAAGTTAGGGTCACTTACATATTGGTTCAAAAAAGTAGTTCACAATTTCTGCACAGAAGTATAATTTTTTCCAGCACAGAAGCATATTTTTTTCTGCACAGAAACCTATTTGTAATTTGTGTCAATTTTGTAAACTATTTTGTAATTTTCCCAACAAGCTAAGGGAAAGTAATTAACATATATAAGCAAAAGCTTAAGACATAATAGCTCGCCAAGTAGCTCGTCCAAGTCATCACCCACGTCACCGTCTGTTGACCAGTCACTCCACCTTCAGGAGAGATAGCTCGCACACTAGCTCGCCCATAGTAGGAGACAAGAGGCCATCTCTCAACACAACTACAAGACCCAAAAAATAGCACAAGGATGAAGAGCTCGCTCTACCTGTAGTAGGGAGCAGTGGCTAAAAAGATCCTTAGTAGAGACGTAGTATGTCAAAATCAATGTAATTAGAGTATAAGAGGTGGCTTAAGATGACATGTGTTAGGACATTTGTCAGCTAATTAGACTAGTTAAGCTTAAACAATGCCACCTCATCACATGCAAACATATAAATAGGTCTCTTGTATTCCCTTTATCTCTCTAAGTTGATATTATAATAAAAACTCTCTCTCTACTTTCTCTCACTATAATATCCGTTTCATAATCCATCTTTTGATTTTTTTTGTTTGGAGGAATTCTTAAGATTAATCAGCCACACAAACAATCTGATTAACAAATTCTTCCAACAACAGTGAACATCAAGGGTGCAAATGATGTTTGGCACTCGTCGATCGGTTGAGTCCGCCAAGTGCCTAGACGGTGTCAAAGTATTTTTTTTCTAATAATATTAATTTTTTTCTAAACATATATTAATAAAAATGCACATTATAAAATAAATTATAAATTTAAAACATAGTTAATAACCAAATATATTTTTCACAAAATTCAAGAAGTCAACAAAATGTTAAAAACTATGATAATACGACATTGTTCAACTTCTAAATGAAATACAAAAATAGCAAAATACATAGTACGAATAAATTGTGAAGTATTTCATTTAAATTTTTATTTTTTAGTAATTAAGTACTTTAATTTTTATCTTTTAATTTTAAGTTTTAACTTGAATTAGGAATAAAAATAGAGTAATAGCTGTCTAGGCGGCGTTAAGACAGTCTCTGCGGCCGCCTAGACGGTCTCGACAACGCCAAATATATTATCGGATTTTTCTCAATAATTTTCCCTAGGCGTCGGCGGTCAATAGAGCTTTAATACAAATTTTATATTTTAAAACCTTAGTGCCTACATGATAGTTAGGAAAACCATAAGAGACCAGAAGACCACAATTAAATGTTAGATAAAGCGCAATTTTCGAAAAGGTACGGGAAAACGTCGGCCACAGGCCCACAGCCCATAAATTTTAGTTTTTTTATTATCAATTTTATCCCGAATTGAAAATAAAAAAAACTAAAATTTATGTATCTAGAGGGTAATTTATCAATAAAAAAAGGATTTATTACATACAAGGGCTCACTTGGGACCCAATACACAATATAGGGCTCAAACTTTTAAAAGTATCAAAAAGGGGCTAATTTAATACAAACAGAGGCTAATTTATAATAGTACAACCAAATCTCCCCACTGAAAAATTTTGTCTAAAAGTACAACATTTGCAAGTGAGCCCTCAGCCGTCTTCCTCTAGTTTCTAGGTCATACAACTAAGAAATTAATTCATATGCATTACCTAATGGGTTCTGAATTCAAATTTGAAAATTTGAATTTCCATTCTCTTCTTCCTGTCCTACTCTTCTCCATCGAAACTTATAGGACAAAAAATATATTTTCCCTAATTTTTATGATATGAAGTATTTTATAATACAAGATTTATTTATTTTTTTTGTGAATTTTATTTGGTGAGCTTATTAAAGAGTGATTTATATCATGAAACACTAATTTAACACAAAACTTACTCTTTAGTTTTAAATAATATGTAAATTAAATGTGATACTTAAATAAAAAAAATATAAATGAGGCACTCTTTAGTACTAGCTCCCTCTATCCACCAAATTATTTATAATTTTTCTTTTTTGTTTGTTCATAAAATATTTTTTTATTAGGAAATAACTCACACTCACAAATTAATATTTGGGTC
>JAPKLY010003571.1:0-18025 GCA_026898435.1 Prunella vulgaris | reverse complement strand
GATTGTCTTCAGGACGGATCATCAGGCTTCGATCTTCAGCTTCAGTTCAGGCAATCTTCAGCAAGACTGACTCTGACTACTTCAGGATGGATTGCATTTCATACTTCACTAAATTGGGTCGACTCCAATATTCTTCAGTCTTCAGTACGTTCCCCCTGAACTGAATTCCTAACCTAACTATCCTGAACTAGACAATCCTGAACAACTGTACTTAGGCAAATTCATCAGGGGTTTTGGGATCTAATCAAAATACTCAGATTGTCCCAACAATTTCCCCCTTTTTGATGATGCCAAAACCCTTAAGCAAATTCCTATTCATCTATACAATCAACTGACCTAGTCAGTGAAATAAGTTCAGTACCTTCTGACAGACTAGGCACTTAGTGTATAAGATGAAAACAAGGAATGGGTTAGTACAGTTCTTTATAAGGATACAGAAAAGAAAATTCAGGAGTCAACAATAAGTTGTACTCAGGAAAATAAAATAACTTCATTGATTGATATAAGAGTTACAATTATCCCGAAGCAATTACAATTTCCTGAACAACTAACTCCTGATCTAGTCTTCATCCTTATTCCAAGCAGCTTGAGGAATTTCATACATCTCCAGGACTCGGTTCAGGACCTGATTCATCCTGTTCCGATCACCAACGTCCCCGGCAGCGCATCCTACTCTGACGACTTCTTCAGAAATTGCTTTCCGGTCCAGTTGCTTGGAGTTTCTGAAGAGTGGGGGAGGATACTTGATGAATTCCGGAGGAGCGATCTCTACACCTTCAGTGTCAGCATATCTGATAATTTCAGCCCAGAGATCTGGATGCTCCTGTGCCATCCAGTGATGGAGTTTGACGTCTTTATCTTCAGTTTGATCGTCCCATAACCCCACCACATAGAATAGATAGGCCCACCTATTTCGGATCGGAATCCATACCTCCAACATCTCAATCGGAATGAAATCCTCCACAAACTGAAGAGGCGGAGGACCCTGACCTGGATTGACCACCATCTTCCTTTGAGTCTTCTTTCGAGATCCAGAAGGCACAGATTTCTTCTTCTGAACCTGTGAAGTTAGGTACTCATTGGACTCTTTCAATCGTTGGATCTGACTGAGTAGCGAAATCTCCTTCATCTTCGCTAACTTCTCCGCCTCAGTCATCACCATCTTCTTCTGAGTGGTCGTCCCAGGGTGCATTTGTTCCTCCATCTCAGTATACAAGGGTTCCAGGGCAGGATCTTCAGAGGACCTCAACCTCTTCGAATCTGAGCCTTCAGCAGCTTCGATGGCAGCGAAGGACCTAGTCCTTTTCCTGTCCGCAGCTTTCAGTTCTGGAGGGAAGATCTTCTTCTTGGCTTTTCCAGCAGCAATTTGCTTTTTCCTCCTTTTTGGCATCATCATCGTTGATTCGGCCAACGACCTCGTTTACTGACTCCGCCAACAAGGTGAATTGACTGTCCATCTCAGTCCGCTTAGCCTGAAGTTGCCCTATTTGCCCGACCATCCCTTTCAGACCAACACTGAGCTTATCAACAGCTGAATTATGCCTTCAGCCATCCTTCGAAGTCCTTCATTCGGTTGTCCAGGGCAGAGACAATCTCCATTTTCTCTTGTTCTGACATTTCACTCAGTAGCTCCACCTTCAGATCTGCCTTCAGCTTGACCAGCTTTTCATCAACCAGTTGATCAACCCTCTCAGTCAGTTGTTGATCAAGGAAGGTGGCAAGCTTACTCTCTTGCTGAGTTTGTGCATCAGAAACCATTTGATTGCAACTCTGAATGGCCCCTTTTGCTTGTTCAGTAATAACAGTGAGATCTACTGAGTGTTGTGCCCGAACCTCACCGAGAAGGTCGATCTCAACATTCATATCCGTACCCATCTCGTTCAGATCTCAATCCAACCTATTCATCTTCTTGTTCAGAATTTTAGAATTGGAACCGACCCGACTTGTTTTTCGCTCAACGAGGATTACCCTTCTGTGAAGATTGACAAGAGCTCGTGAGGAGTTCTGAACATATAAGGCCTCTGGGGTGATCCATTTTCCTTTTACTCGGACCAGGCCTGATGGACCCTCTCCTGAAGCCTCAGCAGTCCCGGGTCCCAGGAGTGCTTCATCGGCTGGTGCACTGACCCCTTCAGTGTCACCTTGCTGAGTATCATCAGCAATCATAATCATTTCCCTCTCTACTTCCTTCTCCTTCTCAGCTCTTTCTGGCTTGGGCTCAGGATAGATGCGGCGGACTGTTTTGATAAAGTCTACCATTTTGATCAAGTGATGTAAAGAATTTACCTCAAAGTGATCGAAAAGAGCAGCTTCAGATTCAACCATTTTATCCCATCCTCTCGATTCTCCGAGCTGACTCAATTTAGACCAAGTGACATTCTGGATCATGGCATAAGTGCGAAGTTGCACAACCTCCTCCTTCTGAGCATCTGAGAGATTAAGAAACTTCTTCTCCACCATTTCCGCAGCCGTTCCCCTTGCCACTATCTCAAAGTTAGGCAATGTGTTTTCATCAGGCTCGGGGAATGGCCATGGAACATCAGCCTGAACAGCAACCGGTTCCTCCTGAGAGGGTTCCCTCTGATCCTCACTTGAGTGGGCCTCCATGCCCTGATAAGCTGATACAACCTCGTGAATCTGATCCTCAGCCACTTCTTGCTCAAGGACAAGTGGTTTTGGATCTAAGGATGCAACCTCCAGAATGGCAGAGATGGGGGCAATTTCAAGAGCAGGCTGAGCTGGTTCCCCCTACGGAGTTGCTCGCTGAATCACTTCTTCAGCAGCCTTCTCTTCCACGAGCTTCTTCTTTTGCTCCTCTGACCTCGGATATATAAATTTCAGCGCCTGTTGCTTGGGTCCGGAGGGCTTGGATTTGACCTCCGCTGGCTTCGAAATAAGGCCCACTGAAGATTTGCTCGCCTGAGCCTTGACTCCTCCAGTCGTGCTCGCCTGAGCCTTCTTTTTCTGGGTTCTCGATCGCTTCCTTGTGCCAGCATCACCGGAATAAGCTCTGAAGAGGTCAATTTTCGCTGGAATCTCTAGTGATTGGGCCTGATCCAAATCACCGAGATCTAAGGTTTCCAAGATCAGAGAAATCATGGTGCCAAAGTGCATCTTGGCCTCAAATGTCGCCTGTCCTTCCGGAGAGTACTTGATCTTGTTGGTCTCAACTACCAGTAGATGGATAAAGTAATCCTCCCAGTGGAAGTTATGCACTGAGGCATCTGAGATTGCCATAATGGTATATAATTTCGGCCGGGAGATCTGCTCCAACCCTCTAGCAATCCCCATCACCCCCTGACTAGTCAGGTCGAAAAGGTGACGATTCTCAGTCCTCAGAACGGACTTGTTCAGACCCGACTTCAGGACAACGTCTCCATCGCAGAGAGACTGGCGATAGTCCTTCTCAGTCCCAAACCCGTAGTCTATAGGGCTTCGTCCAGAGTGGGGAAGATTAAATACCTCCTTAATCTTCTGCCTAATGTTGAGAGTGACCCACTTTCTGGTCATCTCATCTTCACCATTCTTCCCTTTCACGCAAGAAGTCAGCAGAATGCAGGTCTTCCACTCCTGAGAGTCCTTGTTCTGTGTCATTTTGATGTAGAAGGCAGCAACGAGACGAGGATGAAGTCTCTTGGGTTTTGCTGTGATGAACTGTAGAAGTCCTGCATTTTCAAACAGGTCTTTCACAGGCAAAATGTCAGGATGTTTAGAAGAGAAATCTCCAAAAGGTTCCCAGTGAATTTAGTTTCTGAGATGGAAAAGATTTCCAAAGAACGAGTCTACAGAGGGTGAAGCCATGGATGAGAAATTTGAAGATATGAAGGAAAGCAAATAGCAGAGAGAAATATAGCAAGAAAAGATTTGAGTGCGTAAAGATCGCAATGACAAAAACTTCCCTTATTTATACTAAAATCCAGTTTTAATCGGATGGCTCAGAAAGTAATGACTTATGAGATTCAATGGTTAAGATTAAAATGCAAGATGCATGGAGCCTCTTCGGTTTTCAATAGTAATGAGTCAAAACTTTATCGAAAACTATTCCCGCCCACTGTGCATTAAATGAGCGTCAGAGCATGTCCGTATTTAATTCAAATAATTTTCAATAAATAATAACTGAATATTAAATGAAGGGTGATTAGGGTCATAATTGCATGTTTTTGTAATCATTTCTATATGTTTTTGATATTCTTATGATCATATTTGACCCTAATATGGTATAAATTGTGCTATTAACCCTTTTTGGCTAGAAAGTTATGATTATAGGTGAAAACGAGCAAAACGAGGAAGAGACGAGCAAGTTCGTAAAAGTTCAGAAAATGTGAGTTGATCCAATGAAGACAAATGTGATACCATATCGAAGAGTTCGAAGAGAGGGTCGCAATGAAAAAAGAATCGAGTCAATCGGAGCTCTAGAACTCAAGATATGAAGAAAACGAGAAGTCGAGGATTGATCGCACAAGTCGAAGCCGGGTTCCAGCGACCACAGGCCAGACTCGTGCGACCATGGGCCACGTTCGTGCACCGAACTTCTGGTTCGGGCGACGATGAGCCGCACGAACGCTCACACGAGCTTGGTTCGTGCGGTCACCTGCTGGCGATCGTGCGATGGCTCGGTTGTTCCATTTTTGAAGGGCAGTTTCATCTTTTCGCGCGTTTAATGAGGGGCATATTGGACCAAGCATTGTGGGCACTATAAATACTCTTAAGATCAGATTCTCAAGGGAGCCAAGTCATAATCCAAGACACATTTCTTAGATTAGAGAGAGAGTGAGGTAGTTACTTGGAGGTTTCTTAATAGTTCTTCTCACAAATTCTTAGATAACTTTTGATCTACCGTAGTGATCGTCGATCCGTTTATTCGTGCATGCTCGTCTGGTTGTAGGCTACATTCTCACCGATCGAATTTCAATTTCATTTGTCGGATTTCAATTTAGAATTTTAGAGGTAAATTGTATCTTTCCAATTGTCATTGTAATAGGTAAATTTCTTTACATTTCTTTCTTAATGATAAATGTTCCTAGCATAATTGTTCTTAAGTTTACTCAATTAGCCATGGGCTAATTTCTTTATGTGTTAGTGTATGATGCCTATGGAGTAGTGATGTGATATGTTGATCTTTTGAATGATTTGAATTGTTGTATGATCAATTCTCTAATTGAAAGGTTTGTATGAATGCTTGCATGTGTAGATGATAATAGGGCCATTAGGGAGTTAGTCTCTTGCAAAAGTAGAGCTTATTTCCTAAATTCTCTTGTATTAAGGCCAATGCATATTAAATGTTTGATGAAATTCCTAAGATAGTGAGAATTATCTTTAGTGAATTAGATTAACAATTAGAGACTTTAATATGTATTAGGGAAACCTTTTTGCATGTTAGAGAGGCTTGTCCATTGATTATACACAATCTCATTGAATGATAAAGTGATACTTCACTCACGAAACATAGGATAGTACACTAGCACATTCCCTCACATTTGCTCACTTTGCGAACACAAGGTGATAGGTAGTTTGCTCTTTTGACAAATTAGTAGACGATAGATACCCTTGCCTTTTATTGCTTTGTTAGCTAGCCAATCGAAACAACGAATTATCATTCAAATCCTTGTCTCCTTTGGGTTCGATATATTAAAACTTGGTCAAGCTTACCACGCTAATCACGAACACGTACACTTGCGTGAGGACTCATTTACACCGAACAAAGGGCTGGGATTAAATGACAAAATAATTTGATTTGACAATACGGCAAACAGTATCAAGGATGATGCAAGTAAGATATGATGACTAAAAATAAATCAGGAAACATACCAGTCAGTCATATTTGTATTCTGACTGATACCACATATGACCTATCAGGGTGACAAACCCTGAGTTTAGTGTCCTGAAACTTAGTCAGTCTATACTGATCATCCTTTTCAAACTGAATGTTCCCCCTACAACCATTCACATTCTCTCTGAGATTCCTTCATCCTGAGTACTAGTTAGTCATTCCCCCTGACCTTGTGCATTTTAATCAGAGATTCAGATCGAATCTCCTAAGCCTGGGTCAAGAAGTCCTAACTCTACTGATAACTCAACAAACCTGGTTTCAGGCAAAGCCTTAGTCAGAATGTCAGCTCTCTGTTTATCAGTAGGGACTCTCTCCATCTTGATGTCCTTCTTCTCAACATGATCCCTTATGAAGTGATGCCAGATGTCTACATGCTTACACCTTGTGTGTAAGACTGGGTTTTGGGATATGGCAATGACACTATTATTGTCACAATAAATTGGGACTTCAGTGGCCTCAATTTGGTAGTCTCTCAGTTGCTGTTTCAGCCAAAGGATCTGAGAACAACAACTGTCTGCCGCCATATACTCAGCCTCAGTAGTAGACGTTGCAACACTGGTTTGCTTCTTAGAAAACCAAGAGATCAGTTTACTCCCTAGAAACTGACATGTGCCTGTAGTTGATTTCCTATAAAGCCTACAACCTCCATAATCTGCATCTGAATAGCCAGTCAGTTCTAGATTGTCAACAGAGGGATACCAAAGTCCTAAGTTGACAGTACCTCTCAGGTATTTCAGTATCTTTTTGGCACCCTCTAGATGACTCTTCTTAGGATCAGATTGATACCTTGCACAAACTCCAACTGCATAAGTGATGTCAGGACAACTTGCAGTCAGGTACAACAAGGATCCTATAAGTGCCCTATATTCAGTCTGATTTACTGAGACTCCTTCTTTGTCAGGATCCAGCTTCTCATTTGTATTCATGGGAATACGTGAGACTTTGCTGGACTGAACTCCGAATTTTTGAATCAAGTCCCTCGCATACTTAGACTGATTTATGAAAATTCCGGAGTCAGATTGCCTGACTTGAAGACCCAGAAAGAAGTTCATTTCTCCCATCATTGACATCTCAAATTTCCCAGTCATCAGCTTGGAGAATTTCTCACAAAGCTTCAGATTAGGAGATCCAAATATTATGTCATCCACATAAATCTGGACCAAGAGAATGTCCTCCCCTTCAGATATCCGGAAGGGGGTCCTGTCCACTGTTCCTTTCACGAATCTATGGTCTATCAGGAATTGGAATAGTGTATCATACCAAGCTCTCAGAGCTTGCTTCAGACCATAAAGGGCTTTCTTCAGGTGATATACCTTATTTCCAACTTCGAACCCTGGAGGTTGCTCAACATAGACCTCCTCGTTCAGTACACCATTCAGAAAAGCACTCTTCACATCCATCTGCTACACTTTGAATTTCTTGAATGTTGTATATGCTAGAAACAACCTGATTGCTTTCAACCTTGCGACCGGAGCAAAGGTCTCATCATAGTCGATTCCCTCGGCCTGAGAGTAACCCTTTGCCACTAGTCTGGCCTTATTTCTGACAACAACATTCTTCTCATCCCTTATGTTCTTGAAGACCCACTTGGTGCCAATAACATGTTGACGCCTAGGTCTCTCAACTAACTCCCAAACCTGATTCTGCTCAAACTGATTGAGCTCATCCTGCATGGCAAGGATCCAGTTGGGGTCAGCAAGAGCTTCTTCTATGCTCTTAGGGTCCTAATCACTCAGGAAACAACAAAACATAGCGCTCTCACCAAAGGACAACCTTGTCCTGACCCCCTCATTGACATCCCCAATGATATTAGCCAATGAGTGATCATCTCGCCACCGCCTCCTGCTGACGGCTGCACTAGGAGCTGCTGACGTTCCCTCGCCTGATCCTGAAACGTTAGTCTCGACAATAACAGGCAAAGAAGCAAAATGAGCAAGAACTGGGGATACTGAGTCATTTTCTGAGGGTTGGGCAACATCAGAGACATTGTTTTCACCCTACGGTGTTGGACTCAGTAACTGTCTCTGGTGCTGAAGCATCATCACCGATAGTACGTACCTCAGGTTGAGTCTGTCCCTCTGTCTGAGACTCAACATTCTCTGAGGCTGGGGCTTGCTGAGGGTTGGCCTGAGGTCCATCCTGATCTTCATCATCATCATCCCATCCTTTGGGAGCACTGACAAGCTTGATCTTGAATTCAGGATTTTTCAGGCTCAGTCTTGTTACTCTCTTGGTAACCCCCTCAGTGTCAAGACTCGGAACCTGTTTTCTACGCACTGATGCAGTCTCATCAAACACAACATGAGGTGTTTTCTCCACACAAAGGGTCCGACAGTTATACACCCTGAAAGCTTTACTGACTGAGGAGTGTCCTAAGAAAACTCCCTCATCAGATTTGCTATCAAAGGCTTTCAGCTGGTCTTTCCCATTATTCAGGATGAAACACTTACACCCAAAGATATGGAAATAAGAGATGCGAGGCTTCCTCTTGTTCCAAATTTCATAAGGTGTCTGAGCATGTTGTTTGTTTAGCATAGATCGGTTCTGAGTGTAGCAAGCAGTATTGATTACTTCAGCCCAGTACTTCTTGGGCAGTCCTGACTCAGCCAACATGGTCCGGGTAGCTTCCTTCAGGGTCCGGTTCCTTCTTTCAGCTACCCCATTCTGCTGAGGGATCCTGGCTGCGGAAGTCTCATGAGCAATACCATGGTTAGTACAAAAGTCAGTTATAATAGAGTTGATAAACTCTGTTCCTCGATCTGATCGGATCCTGACTATGCTCTGACCCTGTTCAGTACTCAATTGCTTGAGTAACTTCGGAAGCTTGACCTGAGTCTCCTTCTTGTTCAGCACGAAAATAACCCATGTGTACCTGGAATAATCATCAACAACAACAAGGGTATATTTCCTACCATTTATGCTGACAGAAGTAACTGGACCAAAGAGATCCATGTGCAGGAGCTGAAGCACTCTGTCAGTGGAGAATGCTTCTTTCTCTTTGAATGAGGCTTTGGTTTGCTTGCCTTCCTGACATGCTTCGCACACGTGGTCTTTGCTAAAAACTTCATTAGGTAGACCATCTACAAGAGAGAGTCTAGAAATTTTGTTAATAATCTTGAAGTTTAAGTGACTCAGGCGTTTATGCCAAAGCCAACTGAGCTCAGATGAGCTCTTAGCGACCAAACAAGTTTCAGGAGGACTGCTCTTGAAGTCAGCAAAATATACATTGCCCCTCCTGACACCTGTAATCAAAACCTGTAGTGTAGATTTGTCCTTCACAAGACATATGTTAGATGTAAATTCTACACTATATCCTCGGTCACAGAACTGACTGACCGAGAGCAAGTTATGTTTCAGTCCCTCAACATATGATACATTCAGTACACGGACAGAGCCAATAACAAGGGTTTCGAATCCCCTGGTGAAACCCTTAGAGTTATCACCAAAGGTTACCTGCGGTCCTTCCTGAGCTACATAATCCTGAAGGAGATCACGAAATCCGGTCATGTGCCTGGAACACCCTGAGTCCAAGTACCAGTCCTTCATCAGATCCTCCTTCCTCTTCTTGTAACCCGCAGCGACCTGAAAAGAATCAGGCCTCAGGTACCCATCTCATATTGGGTCCTACAGAGTCAGCCATACCCTTCGGGATCCAGATTTGTTTAACAATTCTGATAGCATCAGAAGTGTAGACCTGTCTCCCAGAAACATCAACATACACAGTCCTCTTCTTCTTTTGTGCCTGAGAAGTTGAGGGTGTATGGGTGTCAGCCTGAGGTTCAGGAGCCCTGGATTGATTCCTGGGGGCGGGCCTCCTCTTCCTCCTTGGCCTGAGTGCATTGGGCTGGGGTCTGTCCTGAAAAGGAGCAGCTCGGGCCTGACCTCTTGGCACTTGAGGTCTGGCCTGAGTGTTATCGGAGTCAGGTCTCCGTTCCCTTTCAGAGGCCACCTGGTTTGTCCTTCTCCTTTGAGGATTGGGACGCTCCAGATGGGCTTTGTGCCCTGCCTGAGGAGTCTGGACCTCAGTAGTCCTTGACCTTGCCAGAGGCCTCCTCTGACCGGAGTTCCTTCCACCCTGAGCATTTCTAGGCTGAGCCTGAGAAGTGCTAGGGGCGGAATTATTTCCAGCCTGAGGGTTCCGAGGCTGAGCCTTGGAGTTCCCTTGGTCTGTCTTCCTCGTCTCAGGATGAGGAGCCTTGGCCTTTCCCTTAGGTTTTGGCCTTGGTTCCTCAGTCCTTTGCCTGACAGGTTCAGCAGGCATTTTCTCCTTCCCTTTGCCTTTATCCTGACGAGCAATATTTGGGCCCTTGTCGTCAGTTTGGGCAGGGACAAACTTCTTCTGAGAGTTGCTCCCTGAAGCACCTCTCTTCTTCTTGCCCTTTGGGTCTTTTGAGGCATCATAGCCTAACCCAGCTTTAGCACCATCGATCAGCTGAGAGAAACTTGTCAACTCATCACCACTTGGGTAGATGTGTGTAACTTCTTCAGCTTATCCTCAAGATGCCCATTTGTTTCTTTCAGGGCCTCAATTTCAGTGGTGTATTGAAGCACCAACTCTTCGTGAGCTTTCTCTTTTGAGATAAGCTCAGATCCCAAGCAGTTTGCTCAGCACAAAGGCGAGCTTGCCACTCAGTTTTGAACATCACTCTTAGAGCGATTCGCTCAATCATCAGCTGTTCCTGAGCGAGGAACAGATCAGTGTCACGAGTCTCAATCAGCGAGCTGATTACACCTTTCAGTCTTTCCACCTCCAGTGGAGCTCCATCATGCTTATTCCGAGCATGAAGCAACTCTTTCTGAAGATGTACTAATCTGAGGGCTTCCTCAGTATCTCTCACTCTAAGAGACTCAGTTAACCGATCGTTTTCCCCACTCAGCTGTGCATTCACATCCACTGTGTGAGTATGAGTCTCCCGCAGCCTTGAGAAGTCAACCATCAATTGCTCTAGAGCGAGCTGAAGGTCGAGTTCTCCTGCTGAGTCTGAGCTAAGCTCAGGTGCGTGATCAAGAGAAGAGGCAGAAGAACATACCTCATCATCTGCCATCAGGCATAGGTCATCATACTCCTCATCTGAGAAGAGTTCAGGGGACCGGCATCCTGGGCCATCTGAATCTGAGGAATCCTCAGCAAGCATAGCTCTCCGGTCTGATGCCCTGAGCTCTCTCTTGGCTCTCCGATCCTCTCACTCACGAGCACTGAGCTCCAGAAAATCATACTGATAATGTCCGGTCTTCTTGCAGTGGTAGCACTGATCTACATCAGAAGCAAACTTCTTGTCAGTGTACCTTTTATCTAATGACTCCCTCCTGCTCCCTGATGATCGTTCAGGTTTGGTGCTGGATCTTCTGGGCTCATCATCTCTCCTCTTCTCATCTCTG
Organism: Prunella vulgaris; assembly: GCA_026898435.1. Classification (NCBI taxonomy): domain Eukaryota; kingdom Viridiplantae; phylum Streptophyta; class Magnoliopsida; order Lamiales; family Lamiaceae; genus Prunella; species Prunella vulgaris. The sequence continues at coordinate 6,816 of JAPKLY010003571.1, read as the reverse complement.
AGCCGCTCAGGCTCATCACGATCTCTCCTGGGATCTGAACCCCTCCTCTTTTCTCTCCGGGGGCTCGATCTCCTGGGGCTGGAGTACCTGCGATCATGGCTGTCAGTATAAAATTTCTTATACCTTCCGAATCGAGAGTTCAGTTTCTCAAAATGCCGCGCCATCAGGCTGTATTCCAAGGCCAACTCATCCTTGTTCATGTCCTTTAGAGACTTAGAGCGAGATCCAGCCTCAGGCTCATGAGTAGCTTTAAGAGCCACACTCTTCTCCTTTTCAGGAGTCTTCTCCTCACTGACTTCCTCACTAACAACACCCTTCTTCTTCCTCTTATCGAGGTCGAATTCCAGAGCCTTAAACTCTGAGAATATGTGAAAGTGAGTAATGTTGGTGAGATCCTGAGTGTTCTTTAACAAGATCACTCATGTGTCCCATATGTCAGGGAGACAATTCAGGATTTTAGAAGACACCTCCCACTTGGGAAACTCCTTCCCAATGGTTGCTAGCTCGTTCATCATTTTAATGAACCGAGCTTCCATCTGATCTATGGACTCTCCCTCTAACATCCGGAAAGCCTCAAACTTTCTGATTGTAAGATCTCTCTTGTTCTCCTTGATCTTTCTGATCCCTCACTCATCTCCCTCAAAGCATCCCAGATCTCCTTTGCTGTCCTCAGGTGCATGAGCCTGACCGAATTCTCGTAAGAAATGATGTGGAGTATAATGTTCTTAGCAACATTATCCAGTCTGATTTGCTTAATCTGATAAGTATTAAGCGCGGACCTCTCCACTTCTTCATCTTCGGTGGCTGGAACAGGAACATTGCCAGCAACGGGCCAGGTCGTCTAAAGATTCCTCATGAATTTGATCGGACCTTGCTCAATCACCAATGACATCTGATCATGGATGGAATAGAGATGTGGGAGTACCCTTAATTTCCAATAGTCATAATTATCAATAGAGAATTCAGGAAGACTGCCTTCAAGGCGCTTAGAACAGGATACCATGTATGCAAGTTTTCAGAAACAGATCTGTTCAGTTGACCACCAAAAGTTTCTCCTGAGAAACTGTTGGTAAACAAAGTCAGTGGTCTTTTGAACCACTGCTCTGTTACCACTTGTTGGTCCCGAAACGAGTATAATCAGTGTATGGGGGGGATACACTGATGTCAGATTTTTCTTAAAGACTCAGAAAAATGCTCTAACACGCTCAGTCAGGATTTCCTGAATTACTCAGTAAGCTGAAGATCCACAGGAGCAGCAGGGACTGTTCAGTAACGAGTCAGATAAGCTGAGTGTGAGTAAAGTGATCAGAAGCTCAACAGAGATAACAAACCTAATGACCGTTCGGAAGCTAGTCAGTTGGACTACTATCTCAGTAAGCTAGAGTACGTGCGGAAAGTGAGCCCTTAGTTTCTACTCATTTTAGTTTCTAAAAACGTTTTCTCTGAGTTTGCTTAGTAAACTGGTGGTAAAGGCTGATTCAGTCCTGAATATAAGAACAATGCCGAAAGTTCAGTTTAGTAAACTGAGTTTGCAGAGTATTAAGATTCAGGATGATTGATTCAGTCCTGAATATAAGAACAATGCCGAAAGTTCAGTTTAGTATGATGACAGTTATGATCCTGAACAAGAATGTAAATCAGCACACAAGAGTCTTTTTAACGTGGTTCGGAGATAACCAACTCCTACGTCCACGACCTGATTTAACAGTAAGCTACCCTCAAAACCCTGAGGATAGGTACTTGGGTTTTACGTGCCAAGGGACACGGATAGGCAACTTCCTCTCTTAGGAACTGACCCCAGAGCGTTTTAGAAGTCCTAGTCCTTCTAACCAACCAATCTCACACCCTGAGTGGTTTGGTATTCTTGATTTCCAACTAAGATAGCTCTAGCAATACAAAACTATGCTAAATATTAGAGTTATCGATCTAAGCAAATACAGAGTGAATCCTACTACAACACTAGGGAAATTTAATTGCAGAGTGTTGTTCAAAGTATGCTTTGAGTGCTTGGATTCTTGAGAGTTTTCGCTTGGAAATTTCCAGTTAGCCTTGAATGGGTGCAAGGCTCTCTGTATTTATAGTCAAGATTCAAAATAGATCTGTTGGAGGAGATCTAACCAAATCATTCCTATTTTAGGTTAGTTGCAGGCTAGATGTACTGTTGACCTAACCACCATGCTTAATCTGGCAATTTTGTCCCGCTGCCTGCAACTCTGAGATGCATTAAATGCCGCATTAAATGCTACACAGACTCCGTACATGCGTGTCGAAAGATCATTGGCTTTCCATTCAAACTGCTAGTTGACCTTCTAACATTTGTCCTTCTTCGTACATTCAATACTCTGAGTCTCTTGTTAATAACTCAGCCTGAATGTTTGTCTTTATCGGAGTCTTGCTGACATTCTATTTGTCTCTTTGTCCCATAGCATAAATAACCTTTTTGCTTTGGACTTACATGATTCAGGTAAACTGAACCAATGCCTAAGTCAGGTCTTATGTGCATTCAGCACAGCCTGATAGGTTATTCAGCCCAGTATGTGTAACCTTTTTGCTTTGGACTTACGTGATTCAGGTAAACTGAACCAAGGCCTAAGTCAGGTCTTATGTGCATTCAGCACAGCCTGATAGGTTATACTTACTCTTCACTGACTAAGTTCTGTCCTGAGTATGCTTAGTGTACTCAGTAGAAACATCAGCCAATGGTACTTCCAGATTGTCTTCAGGACGGATCATCAGGCTTCGATCTTCAGCTTCAGTTCAGGCAATCTTCAGCAAGACTGACTCTGACTACTTCAGGATGGATTGCATTTCATACTTCACTAAATTGGGTCGACTCCAATATTCTTCAGTCTTCAGTACGTTCCCCCTGAACTGAATTCCTAACCTAACTATCCTGAACTAGACAATCCTGAACAACTGTACTTAGGCAAATTCATCAGGGGTTTTGGGATCTAATCAAAATACTCAGATTGTCCCAACAATTTCCCCCTTTTTGATGATGCCAAAACCCTTAAGCAAATTCCTATTCATCTATACAATCAACTGACCTAGTCAGTGAAATAAGTTCAGTACCTTCTGACAGACTAGGCACTTAGTGTATAAGATGAAAACAAGGAATGGGTTAGTACAGTTCTTTATAAGGATACAGAAAAGAAAATTCAGGAGTCAACAATAAGTTGTACTCAGGAAAATAAAATAACTTCATTGATTGATATAAGAGTTACAATTATCCCGAAGCAATTACAATTTCCTGAACAACTAACTCCTGATCTAGTCTTCATCCTTATTCCAAGCAGCTTGAGGAATTTCATACATCTCCAGGACTCGGTTCAGGACCTGATTCATCCTGTTCCGATCACCAACGTCCCCGGCAGCGCATCCTACTCTGACGACTTCTTCAGAAATTGCTTTCCGGTCCAGTTGCTTGGAGTTTCTGAAGAGTGGGGGAGGATACTTGATGAATTCCGGAGGAGCGATCTCTACACCTTCAGTGTCAGCATATCTGATAATTTCAGCCCAGAGATCTGGATGCTCCTGTGCCATCCAGTGATGGAGTTTGACGTCTTTATCTTCAGTTTGATCGTCCCATAACCCCACCACATAGAATAGATAGGCCCACCTATTTCGGATCGGAATCCATACCTCCAACATCTCAATCGGAATGAAATCCTCCACAAACTGAAGAGGCGGAGGACCCTGACCTGGATTGACCACCATCTTCCTTTGAGTCTTCTTTCGAGATCCAGAAGGCACAGATTTCTTCTTCTGAACCTGTGAAGTTAGGTACTCATTGGACTCTTTCAATCGTTGGATCTGACTGAGTAGCGAAATCTCCTTCATCTTCGCTAACTTCTCCGCCTCAGTCATCACCATCTTCTTCTGAGTGGTCGTCCCAGGGTGCATTTGTTCCTCCATCTCAGTATACAAGGGTTCCAGGGCAGGATCTTCAGAGGACCTCAACCTCTTCGAATCTGAGCCTTCAGCAGCTTCGATGGCAGCGAAGGACCTAGTCCTTTTCCTGTCCGCAGCTTTCAGTTCTGGAGGGAAGATCTTCTTCTTGGCTTTTCCAGCAGCAATTTGCTTTTTCCTCCTTTTTGGCATCATCATCGTTGATTCGGCCAACGACCTCGTTTACTGACTCCGCCAACAAGGTGAATTGACTGTCCATCTCAGTCCGCTTAGCCTGAAGTTGCCCTATTTGCCCGACCATCCCTTTCAGACCAACACTGAGCTTATCAACAGCTGAATTATGCCTTCAGCCATCCTTCGAAGTCCTTCATTCGGTTGTCCAGGGCAGAGACAATCTCCATTTTCTCTTGTTCTGACATTTCACTCAGTAGCTCCACCTTCAGATCTGCCTTCAGCTTGACCAGCTTTTCATCAACCAGTTGATCAACCCTCTCAGTCAGTTGTTGATCAAGGAAGGTGGCAAGCTTACTCTCTTGCTGAGTTTGTGCATCAGAAACCATTTGATTGCAACTCTGAATGGCCCCTTTTGCTTGTTCAGTAATAACAGTGAGATCTACTGAGTGTTGTGCCCGAACCTCACCGAGAAGGTCGATCTCAACATTCATATCCGTACCCATCTCGTTCAGATCTCAATCCAACCTATTCATCTTCTTGTTCAGAATTTTAGAATTGGAACCGACCCGACTTGTTTTTCGCTCAACGAGGATTACCCTTCTGTGAAGATTGACAAGAGCTCGTGAGGAGTTCTGAACATATAAGGCCTCTGGGGTGATCCATTTTCCTTTTACTCGGACCAGGCCTGATGGACCCTCTCCTGAAGCCTCAGCAGTCCCGGGTCCCAGGAGTGCTTCATCGGCTGGTGCACTGACCCCTTCAGTGTCACCTTGCTGAGTATCATCAGCAATCATAATCATTTCCCTCTCTACTTCCTTCTCCTTCTCAGCTCTTTCTGGCTTGGGCTCAGGATAGATGCGGCGGACTGTTTTGATAAAGTCTACCATTTTGATCAAGTGATGTAAAGAATTTACCTCAAAGTGATCGAAAAGAGCAGCTTCAGATTCAACCATTTTATCCCATCCTCTCGATTCTCCGAGCTGACTCAATTTAGACCAAGTGACATTCTGGATCATGGCATAAGTGCGAAGTTGCACAACCTCCTCCTTCTGAGCATCTGAGAGATTAAGAAACTTCTTCTCCACCATTTCCGCAGCCGTTCCCCTTGCCACTATCTCAAAGTTAGGCAATGTGTTTTCATCAGGCTCGGGGAATGGCCATGGAACATCAGCCTGAACAGCAACCGGTTCCTCCTGAGAGGGTTCCCTCTGATCCTCACTTGAGTGGGCCTCCATGCCCTGATAAGCTGATACAACCTCGTGAATCTGATCCTCAGCCACTTCTTGCTCAAGGACAAGTGGTTTTGGATCTAAGGATGCAACCTCCAGAATGGCAGAGATGGGGGCAATTTCAAGAGCAGGCTGAGCTGGTTCCCCCTACGGAGTTGCTCGCTGAATCACTTCTTCAGCAGCCTTCTCTTCCACGAGCTTCTTCTTTTGCTCCTCTGACCTCGGATATATAAATTTCAGCGCCTGTTGCTTGGGTCCGGAGGGCTTGGATTTGACCTCCGCTGGCTTCGAAATAAGGCCCACTGAAGATTTGCTCGCCTGAGCCTTGACTCCTCCAGTCGTGCTCGCCTGAGCCTTCTTTTTCTGGGTTCTCGATCGCTTCCTTGTGCCAGCATCACCGGAATAAGCTCTGAAGAGGTCAATTTTCGCTGGAATCTCTAGTGATTGGGCCTGATCCAAATCACCGAGATCTAAGGTTTCCAAGATCAGAGAAATCATGGTGCCAAAGTGCATCTTGGCCTCAAATGTCGCCTGTCCTTCCGGAGAGTACTTGATCTTGTTGGTCTCAACTACCAGTAGATGGATAAAGTAATCCTCCCAGTGGAAGTTATGCACTGAGGCATCTGAGATTGCCATAATGGTATATAATTTCGGCCGGGAGATCTGCTCCAACCCTCTAGCAATCCCCATCACCCCCTGACTAGTCAGGTCGAAAAGGTGACGATTCTCAGTCCTCAGAACGGACTTGTTCAGACCCGACTTCAGGACAACGTCTCCATCGCAGAGAGACTGGCGATAGTCCTTCTCAGTCCCAAACCCGTAGTCTATAGGGCTTCGTCCAGAGTGGGGAAGATTAAATACCTCCTTAATCTTCTGCCTAATGTTGAGAGTGACCCACTTTCTGGTCATCTCATCTTCACCATTCTTCCCTTTCACGCAAGAAGTCAGCAGAATGCAGGTCTTCCACTCCTGAGAGTCCTTGTTCTGTGTCATTTTGATGTAGAAGGCAGCAACGAGACGAGGATGAAGTCTCTTGGGTTTTGCTGTGATGAACTGTAGAAGTCCTGCATTTTCAAACAGGTCTTTCACAGGCAAAATGTCAGGATGTTTAGAAGAGAAATCTCCAAAAGGTTCCCAGTGAATTTAGTTTCTGAGATGGAAAAGATTTCCAAAGAACGAGTCTACAGAGGGTGAAGCCATGGATGAGAAATTTGAAGATATGAAGGAAAGCAAATAGCAGAGAGAAATATAGCAAGAAAAGATTTGAGTGCGTAAAGATCGCAATGACAAAAACTTCCCTTATTTATACTAAAATCCAGTTTTAATCGGATGGCTCAGAAAGTAATGACTTATGAGATTCAATGGTTAAGATTAAAATGCAAGATGCATGGAGCCTCTTCGGTTTTCAATAGTAATGAGTCAAAACTTTATCGAAAACTATTCCCGCCCACTGTGCATTAAATGAGCGTCAGAGCATGTCCGTATTTAATTCAAATAATTTTCA
>JAPKLY010003570.1:1465-18027 GCA_026898435.1 Prunella vulgaris | reverse complement strand
CCATTTTTTATGACTATATTTTTGAAAATGTCAAGATGCTTAAAATGTATTTCTATGTGTTTTGAGAACACAAGAATATCATCAATATAAACAATGATAAAATTACTAAAAGGAGAGAAAATGTCATTCATAATTTGTTGAAATTCTGAAGGAGCATTTTTCAGGCCAAAAGGCATAACGGTCCATTCATAATGGCCGAATGGAACGTTAAAGACAGTTTTATACCTATCAAGCGGGTCAATTTGTATTTGCCAAAATCCTGATTTTAAATCAAATTTTGAAAAAATAAGAGCATTGATTAATCTATCAAGCAGATCCTTTTTATTAGGAATAGGGTGTCTAATCCATTTTAGGATATTATTGAGGGGTTTGTAATTAATAACCAACCTGGGAACTCCGCGTTCCTGCTCAGAATGTTTGTTGACATAAAAAGATGTACAAGACCATGGGGACTTAGAGGGAGTAATAAGCTTTTTTTGTAATAAGGAAGATATTTCCTTTTTGCATAACTCTAAATATTCAGAGTTCATTTGGCAAGGTCTTGACTTAGTCGGGATTTTTGCATTAGTAAAACCATCTTCATAGGGAAGTGAAACAATATGTTTCTTTCTGTCCCAAAAGGCATTAGGAAAATCATTACAGATATCAATAGAAAATTTATTAAGAAGAAATTTTATCTTTTCTTGAAGCTTGAGGTTTTTTAACCTTTCTTCAATAGTTAAAGAATTTAATTCTTCTTTGAGAAAATTAACTTGACTATTTTTAGAATCAATTTGATCTTGGATCAAATTAAGAACTTTATAAATAGGTTTAGTAATGAACTCAAAAGTAACAGGTTTTCCATTGTAAGTACCTGTAATTCCTCTTTCATTAATGAAAGTAAGAGGATAAATTTTATAAAGGAAAGGGAGACCAATAATCATTTGGCTAGTAATATCTTCTGCAATTAGAAAGTTATTAGGAATACAACAACCATTAACACAAACATAAGCATTTTTAAGCTTATAGTTGATTTTTAGAGATCCTCCTCCTGCATGAGAAAGAGATTGTGTAGTTTTTTCAAAAAACTTAGTGGAAATTTTTCCCATCTGTATGACACTTATGTCAGCACCGCTATCTATCATGGCAATGAAATCCTCTTTATAAGAGTTATTAATAAGAAGAGAAACCTTAGTATACCACTTTTGTGATATAATAATGTTAATGTTAGACAAATGATTTTCTTCTCTGAAATCATGAGAGGCTATAGAGCTGGTATCAATGTCATCAATCTTTTCTTTTCATTTTTCAATGAAAGAAAGCCTAGACGAGAAGTCTAAATTCTGTTTTTGAAGAACTTTGACATTGTTTTTTTGATTATCAATCTCTTGAACTAAATCATTTATAGTGATAGGATTATTTTTAATATTCCTAAGTTTGAGAAGTTTATCAATTTCCCCCATATTATAATAATTATTATTAACCTTATTAAAAAGGCTAGTCTTATTATCACTAGAAGAGGAATCATCAAATTGTTCAATAATTTTATTCCTTAAACTAGGGTCTTTAACCTGTTTAAGAAATTCAAGAATATGATTATCAGTTAAGACATTAATATTCATGTCTTGGAATTGACTCATAAGCTTATAGAACTCATCATCAGTTTTGATGCTATCAATATCATTGATACAATTAAGACAAGGTTTACCAAGAGCGCAATTATCACACTCAACTTTGTCAGACAGAGATGAAATATCATCATAAGAATTTTCAGAAGAGTCTGTAAAAGATTCATTAGAATCAATCTCGTTTTCAGAATTCATGACGATTTTGAAAAGAGTTTCTTTTAAGTCATCACTAATATCAAGATTTTTAATCTTGTTTTTAGCATAACATTGGTTAGCATAATGACCATTTTTGCCACATTTATGACAAACGATTTTATCAAGGTATTTTTTATTTTTAAAAAAGTTTTTCTTATTTTTATTACGAGTTTGATCATAATACTTTTCTTTCTTCTGTTTATAATCAGAATGTCTTTTTGTTTTTCTAAAATTAGATTTATTAGAAAAATCTTTCTTATGAACTCTTTTTGGGTTAGGATTGTCCAAACCAAATTGGTCACAAAAATGACCTAATTGTTTTCTTTCTAAAAGATTATCTTTTTTGATTTGATTACGCAATTTGATTTCATTACAAAGATTTATCCTTCTTGTACGCAAATACTTATGATTTGACCAAAAGTGTAAGACTCATAAGAAATAGAGTCAGAGTCTTTTCTAAGAACTTTTTTAATTCTTTCAGCAAATAAATAAGGAAGACCATCAACAAATTTATTCTTCCAAATATCCTGGTTACAATCAGGAATATCATAGATACGCGACAGAAAAATATCTTTGTACCATCTGAAATCAGTAAGGGTTTTACACTTCATTTTTAAAAGAAGAGTTTTGGTGTTTTCAGATTTATTGGTAAATCTACCAGTAAAATGTTCTAAAATAGTAAGAACAAGAGAATAAACAGCATTAGGTTTAGTCTCACCATTTTCGATTTTAACAGAAGAAAATATTTCCTATTTGTTTAGGGGACTTAAATAATTGTCCCACCAACCTTTCAGTTGGCCCGTAAAGCCTACGGTGATAGCCTGAGCGGTTTGAATATCATTATTACCACTGATTCTACAGGCAGAGCTATACATTAGCATACGATGGCATTGAGTAAAAATATGCTTATCAGCACCGCCATCAATGTTCCATTCATAAATACTTTTCCCTGAATAAGAGGTAGTAGAGTAATTTTCTTGTTCCTCATGGAGAACATCCATAGGAGTTGGTCTCTTATAATAGTATTTAGACAAATTTGGCTTGTCAGCCCATTTAATTTTATTCAAACTTTCATTTTTACTAGATTCAATAGAATCCTTTTCAAAGTCATTATCAAGAGTAGAAATATTAAGTTTTTCAAACTTGTGACTTAAGATTTTTCAAAATCTGAAACAGAAGCTTCAATATTGAAATCTCTTATTTCAATAGGAGATTGTATAGAAGAAGCAGTTTTAATGATAAATTTTTTATTATCATTTTCTTTTAAAACATCAGACTTAGTCTGTATTTCAGTTTGAGAAATAATTTTATCAATCTTGCTGTGCAAAGAAATAATTTCTTCACCTAAAATAGAGAGATAAATATTACAAAAATTATTTTGTTCAATCATTTGATTAATATGTTTAACAGTAATTTGTAAAACATCTTTCTCAAGGATCGTGGAAAATGGGAGGAAATTAAAAATCCTACCTCCCTTCTCAATTTGAAAAGAAACATGGGGAGGGTGAACAGATTTTTGCGTTTCTCCCGAGACGATCTTATAATCGCGTTCGATAACGGAAATATGATTTATATAAAAAGTTTTGATAAACCAAGGAACTTAATAAGTAATTTCATTATGTTGTTCACAGAATTTATAAAAACTGTTGACAAAATAATCCAATTCTTCTTTTGAAAAAGAACTAAAATACCAAGTTCGAAACTTTTCCCATTTAGGATTGTAGAACTCTTTATTAATTTGAGCTCTAGGCAAAGAGCCTTTAGAGAATTCTAAAATAGGTTTAAAATCCATAAAATTATATTTTGAAATTACAATCCGAAATTGTTTCGGGGTCAATTCCATCATTGTGGATGATATTGTTTTTATTAACAATAATTTTTTCGTTAAACGTATCTTCTTTATAGGAAGAAGTAGAAACTCAAGAATCAGAAGGTAAATTAACCTCATAATCAAAAGGGGAGAATAAAGAATGGCTAGACATAGATCTAGTATGAAAAGAAGATTGCCTTCTTTGATTATTTTGAAAACCAATACTAATTGTTCCATTATTACTTTGCGTAATATGATGAAAGTGATTATCAATCAAAGGAATATTAGGAACAGATTGTTCAATTATCCAATTATCTGGGAAAGTAATTTCTTCCCATTTAATGGACCTCCTAGTACTAATATTGGATTTTCCAAAATTGGTTTCAATGAGAATAGTCTCATTTTTGTCATTTTCAAATCTTTTGCACATAGGATTTAAGGTAAACAGAGGTTTATAATAGATATGGTAACATATACACATAACCTCAGTACCAGGTATATAATTATAACCATGAGTTTTAACATTTAATGTTAAAGAATCAAGAATATTGCTGTCAGATAAAGAAAGATATAAATTAGGATAAGTGTCAAAATAGACGGGTCCTAAAGCCAGACTAGACTGGATTATTCCCATAAGGGACTGTTTCCAGTTAAGGTTTCTGCCATCTCTAAGAGTAGCAAGAAAGCTTTCTTGTAAACCTTTTAAAGTAAGAGGCCTAAAGGCAACTTGGACACATCCAATATGACCGAATTTATGTGTTCTTTTAAAAGGTAAAATATCATTTTTACTAAGTAATTTAATAACCATTTCTTCTTCATGAAGAGGAATCGAAGATTCGGTGGTTTTAACAATTTGTTTAAAACCTAACTTTTCAAAAGTTCCCAATTTATAAACCATTTTAGGTTCAATTTTTGGAATAGTCCATCTATTTAATAAATCTAAATTCTCAGGAATATCATATTCCTGTGTTATACTGTTGTTAACAGTATTCTTAAACCTGAATAAATTCATAAGAATTTAAATTGTATTGAATCATATACCATAACAAAAAATATATATATATATAGGGGTGGCAAAATGGGCCGGCCCATCGATTAATATTAGTGATATATGTATAGGGGTGGCAAAATGGGCCCGGCCCATCTTTCAGGCCAGGCTGAGCCTAAAAATAAGCGGCCTGAAATGAACCGGACCTATTTGGCCCGGCCCAGTAGGCCCGCCGGGCCAACCGGGCTTGGCCCGAAAAAAATATTGGCCTGATTTTTTTTTTTTAATTATGATGTTGCAATGCAAGTACCAAACCAAAAGACTCAAAACAAAAAACTACCCAAACCCTAAATTCCTAATTATAATTTCTAACTTTTTTTTTAGTTTAATTATATTAATGTTTGATTTTTAACCAAAATGAATTGAGTTTCAATAAACTAATATTTATTAATTAGATTGTTCCAAAATGAGTTTAGTTCCCCTGTTTGTTTTCAGGTTCTAAACGTGTGTGTGTTTTCATTTTTCAAGTTCATTAATAATATATATAATTAGAATCTTATTGATTAGTTTCATTAATTATATATATATTATTTGAGTGTGTGTTTCCTTATGTTTAAATTAATATTAAAAATATTTTGGGATTATAATTTAGTGTCTATCAAAATATCTTTATTATTTTTACATGCTAAAAATAATAAATATAAGTAATATATTTCAAATTTAATTATTAAGTAATGAGCCATTTTGGCCCGGTGGCCCGCATAGGACCAGGCTGGGCTGATAAAATGTAGGCCCGATTGGTACCGGGCCCGTCCCGGCCCGTCCCGTAAAATACCAACAGCCCGGTGGGCCAGTGCCGGGCCGGGCCGGCCCATTTGCCACCCCTATATAAGTATAATAGATGGTCAACACGTGTGTGTGCATGGTGTTGAGTTGTGTAAATATTTATGGATAATATATACTAGTAATATTTATAAAAAAAATGAAAAAAATGAAAAGATAATAAAATGGCGGCTAATGCTTAGTAACTAAGTTAATCTTTTAAAAAAAAGAAAGAAAGCCAAAGTCGGCTAAGTAGTGGCGGTGGAGATAGGTTATACTTATAACCTCTTTTCCCACTTCAAACACTCTTTTCCCACTTCAAACACACAAACCATTCTTTTTTGAGAGGCAGCGAGTTGAGATAAATAGAACGAGAACAGGAACTGGTGAAAAGGAAAAAAAAAAAAATCGATCCCGTTTCGATAAAAGCCTAATTCAGGTAATTCTTGTGTATAAGATGTAGTAGTGTTTTTATTAATTAGATGAAAGTTCGAGTAGAATTAATTATTTAGTAGATTTGAATAGTATTTGTAATTAATTGTTATTAGATACGATACGAGAAGGTGCTAGGGTGCTGTAGGGGTTTATATAATCGACATTTTTGCGGATTTGAGGTAAGTAGAAATTCATTTGCACTGCAATGCATAAACATGTTATTTTGTAAATTATTTATGTTTAAGTGATAACATGTGATTTTGAATAGATTGTAATATGTGAATTATGTCCTGTGAATATGTGGAAATGAGCTTATATGCTCTATTTGGTGTGGAATTAGCATGTGAGCTCTATATGTTATGTTGAATGAGCCTGTGAGCTCTATGTGACACGGAATGAGCCTGTGAGCTCTATATGTGATATTGAAGGAGTCGGTGAGCTCCATCATTGATGTGGACTGAACCTGTGAGTTCAATAATCTGTGAATGTCGTTAAATGTCATTGATTGCACGAGCATCATGCATATCATGCATTGAAAATTAATTGATTTTCTGAAAGTGGCCACTGATTATACACCGAGGGCGGGAGAGGCGACCCAGGGAAATCCAATATGGAAACCTGGTGTAGGCCACCGTCTATTGTGATTTGGCTATTTGATTCGGAAGAGGCGACCTGGGAAGAAGCGACCCAGGGAAACCCAATATGGAAACCTGGTGTAGGCTACCTGGTGTAGGCCACCGTTTCATTTGGTTCGATTCGGAAGAGGCGACCAGGGAAGAAGCGACCTGGGGAAACCTGGTGTAGGCTACCTGGTGTAGGCCACCGTTTCATTTGGTTCGATTCGGAAGAGGCGACCTGGAGAAACCTGATGTAGGCTACCTGGTGTAGGCCACCGTTTCATTTGGTTGTTCGATTCGGAAGAGGCGACCTGGGAAGAAGCGACTTGGGGAAACCTGGTGTAGGCTACCTGGTGTAGGCCAACGTCTCAGTTGATGATGTGGATATTGGAGTTGTGTGCACGTGCCGGTGTATAACAGTGTGTCTAGATAGGGCCCTGGAGAATCTTCATAAATAAATTGGTGATTTCAAAAGAGGGTGCATGGGGAGGGTTTCAAAAGAATCACATCATCATGCATAATTTCTACTTACTAAGATTTATAAATCTCATTTAGTTTATGCATTGTAGGTAACCCTGATGATATATGATCTGGTTATGAAACTGGAGTAGCTGCGACGCTTTTGCAGGCTTTTTTAGTTGCGGTGTGCATAGATGACGACCTGCGGGCACGACCGTGGCTTATTTTTCTTCCGTTATTGTTGTATATTTGTTGTTTTTTGGGTTATGTAATATATAATATGTAATGGTGTTGGTTTGGAAGTTTACGGTTACAGGTTTGTGGAGATCTTGTTTATGAATATGACAGGTTGTTAGGTTTGTTATAGTATTATGAAATATGTTGAAAAAAATTATAGCCGGTTTTCAGGTCGAATTTTTATTTAGAATTGTCGTGTGTTGTGTGTGATAAGTGTGGTCGTGTCAGAGTGGTATCAGAGCACGGTTCACTTTCTGTAGACTGTCTATGTACACGAGCTCAGAACTTGCAAGAGGCCGGCTATGTCCAGTAAGTGCTTATTTAAATTTTGTTCATATTATGTGTAATATGAATTATGTTAGTTTAGAACTTGTATTTGATAATGTATAACGTGTTTTTTGAATGATTGAATAGTGAATGAGAATTAATTCCCAGGTTATGAGTTCTTTTAGGTATCAAAATCATATACGGATGAATGATGATATGTTGTATAGTATCCCCACTACCTTACTTCTGTACAATGATATTGTTTCTAAAATGCTATTGTGTGATCGCCGCTACTGAGCCGCTGACTGCAGCAGTGTGTGCTCGTGAGCATGTGTGATCGTGCATGTGTATTGAAGTACAGTACGTGTGTGGTAGTCGTGGTACTTGTGGGTCTAGGTTTGTGTTAACTTATATTGGATGCATTGTGAATAATACGTATGAGATCCGAATTAAGTGCATAAACTACATGTTGTAATAGGATAGAGACAAGTTGTTTCTTATTCATACGCTATATGATAAGTGCAATTACTTTGTGTTAATACACTACTGATTACGAGGATTAATGTTACTAGAGTGAGTTACATGATGGTTTGTAAAAGAAGAAAAATCGTTTCACCTGTAAAATCTCTATCTTTGTTTACTTTTGTGTTATTTGATTCTGGATTTATATATTCATTTGCATCCACTGAGTATGTGAGAAAGTTGGGTAGAACACCTAACCTAACCGAAGCCAGATTTGATAAGTTCCCTCGGTGATTCGGTACAAACCAATCAGATACTACACTGATGCATTGTTCCTATAAAAGACTGAGAACTATATGTTGATTTGATTATGCTAGACATGAATGATTATGATGTGATATTGGGTATGGACTGGTTATCGAAATATGATGCTACAATTGACTACCAGAAAAAAAGTATCAGATTCCAGCCAGAGGGAGAAGAATCATTTTCTTTTATCGGGGTGAAGAAAAGTTTCAAATTTCCTACAATATCAGCTGTTAAAGCACAGAGATTACTGGAAAGTGGTTGTGAGGGTTATCTGGTAAGCGTGATGAGCATTGAGGGGTAACAGTGTTCAACTGTTAGTGATGTGTCAGCTGTACAAGAATATCCTGAAGTATTTCCAAATGATCTACCAAGACTGCCACTAGACCGTGAAATTGAAATTGTGATTGAGCTACAACCTGGACTGTCACCTATTTCCAAATCACCGTATTAAGTGGGCATCTGCAGAATTGAAAGAGTTGAAAATACAATTGCAAGAGCTACTAGACAAAGGTTTCATCCGTCCAAGTTTCTCAGCTTGGGGAGCACCAGTTCTATTTGTCCAAAAGAAAGATGCTTCAAGGTGTATCGATCTTTTCGAAGATTTGACTTGCGATCTGGGTACCATCAGATGAAGATAAAAGCAGAGGACATTCCCAAAACAGCATTCAGTACGAGGTATGGGTACTATGAGTTTCTTGTAATGCCATTTGGACTGACAAATGCTCCAGCAGCGTTCATGGACTTGATGAATCGAGTATTTAAAGACTTCTTAGACAGGTTCGTGATTGTATATATCGATGATATTTTGATTTATTCCAAGACTAAAGAAGACCACGAAGTGCATTTGAGAAGTGTGTTAGAGGTTTCGAAAGGTAAACAGTTATATGC
The DNA here is from genome assembly GCA_026898435.1 of Prunella vulgaris. NCBI lineage: Eukaryota > Viridiplantae > Streptophyta > Magnoliopsida > Lamiales > Lamiaceae > Prunella > Prunella vulgaris. The sequence goes on along the minus strand of JAPKLY010003570.1, from coordinate 8,931 downwards.
GAAGTTCAAGAAATGTGAATTCCGGTTAGATCGAGTTGTATTTTTAGGACACGTGATATCTGGAGCAGGAATTTCAGTTGACCCAAGCAAAGTTGAAGCTATTAATAACTGGCCACAACCTACAAATCCATCAGAGGTGCGTAGTTTTCTCGGACTGGCAGGGTATTATCGTCGATTTGTAGAGGGATTTTCCAAGATTACTTCTCCTTTGACACAATTGACTCGAAAGAACGTGACTTATAAATGGACAGAGACATGTGAACGTAGTTTCCAAGAACTGAAGAAACATTTGACATCAGCTCCTATCTTTGCAATTCCAACCGAAACTGGGGGTTTCAAAGTTTACAGTGATGCATTGAAGAATGGACTATGGAGTGTACTAATGCAGAATGATAAAGTGATAGCTTATGCTTCGCGACAATTGAAAGAGTACGAAAAGAAGTACCCTACCCATGACTTGGAGTTGGCAGCAGTGGTGTTTGCACTCAAAATTTGGAGACATTACCTATACGACGAACATTGTGAGATCTATACTGATCACAAGAGTTTGATATACTTCTTCACTCAGAATGAACTGAACTTGTGACAGCAAAACTTGCAGCCTTAACACTTAGACCAAATTTGCTGGACCGAATTCACACAGGACAACAAAGTGATGAATACTTTGCTAAAGTGAAGAAAGATATTACTTCAGGTGAACCTTCTGATTTCCAGTTAACTGACAATGGTGTACTCCGATATAGAAACCGATTGTATGTACCTGATATTGATAAAACTCGTGAAGATGTGATGACCGAAGCACATTCGACACCCTATTCTGTACATCCAGGAGCTACTAAAATGTATAGAGACTTGAAGTTGCACTACTGGTGGCCAGGTATGAAAAGAGACATTGCCCGATATGTAGAACAATGCTTGACTTGTCAGCGGATTAAAGCAGAACACCAGAGACCTGCAGGAACATTACAACCTTTGCTTATTCCGGAGTGGAAATGGGAGAATATCACAATGGACTTTGTCACTGGATTTCCCAAGACAGTTAAAGGTTATGATGCAGTTTGGGTTATTGTGGACCGATTGACTAAATCAGCTCATTTTCTACCGATTTGTACCACATCCTCTATGGACCGTTATGCTCAAATATATGTGCAAGAGATTGTCAGACTTCACGGTGTACCTTTTATTATTGTGTTGGGACAATCTGAGTATTTTGATTAGATCCCAAAACCCCTGATGAATTTGCCTAAGTATAGTATTCAGGATAAAATAGTTCAGGATAGTTAGGTTAGAGATTCAGTACAGAAGGATCGTGCTGAAGACTGAAGAATATTGGAGTCGACCCAATTTACTGAAGTCTGAAGCGTAAACCATTCTGAAGAAGTCAGTCAGTCTCGCTGAAGATTGTCTGGTCTGAAGCTGAAGATCGAAGCCTGCTGATCCATCCTGAAGCCAATCCTGAAGTACCAATGTCTGATGTTTCTACTGAATACACTAAGCATGTTCAGGACAGAACTCAGTCAGTGAAGAGTAAGTATTACCTATCAGGCTGTGCTGAATGCACATAGGACCTGACTTAGGCCTTGGTTCAGTTTACCTGAATCCTGTAAGTCCGAAGCAAAAAGGTAACACATACTGAGCTGAATGACCTATCAGGCTGTGCTGAATGCACATAGGACCTGACTTAGGCTGTGGTTCAGATTACCTGAATCATGTCAGTCCAAAGCAGAAAGGTTATTTATGCTATGGGACAAGAGACAAAAAGAATGTCAGTAAGACTCCATTAAAGCACACGTTCGTACTGAGTTATTGCAAGAGACTCAGAGCATTGAATGTACGAGAAAGGATAAATGTCTGAAGGTCAACTAGCCGTTATAGCGGAGAGCCAATGATCTTTCGACACATAAGCACGGAGTCTGCGCAGCATTTAATGCGTCTCAAAAGGTTGCAGGTGATGTGACAACTTGCCAGAATAAGCATGGCGGGTAGGTCGAACAGTATTTCTAGCCTGCAATCTACTTAAAATAGGAAAGATTTGATTTGATCTCCTCCAACGGATCTATTTTAAATCTTGCCTATAAATATGGAGAACCTTGCACCCATTCAAGGTTAACGGGAAATTTCCAAGAGAACTCTCAAGAATCCAAGAACACAAAGCATATCTTAAACAACACTCTGCAATTAAATTTCCCTAGTGTTGTAGTAGGATTCACTCTGTATTTGCTTAGATCGATAGCTCTAATATTTAGCACTGATTTGTATTGCTAGAGCTATCTTAGTTGGAAACCAGAATACCAAACCTCTCAAGGTGTGAGATAGGTTGGTTAGAAGGACTGGGACTTGTAAAACGCCCAGGGGTCAGTTCCTAAGAGAGAAAGTTGGCTACTCGTGTCCCTTGGCACGTAAAACCCAAGTACCTATCCTCAGGGTTTTGAGGATAGCTTCCTGTTAAATCAGGTCGTGGACGTAGGAGTTGGTTATCTCCGAACCACGTTAAAAAGTCCCTTGTGTGCTGGTTTACTGTTTTGTTCAGGATCATAATTGTCATCATATTAAACTGAACATACTGCATTGTTTTTACCTTCAGGACTGAATCAATCATCCTGAATCTGAATACTGTGCACTCAGCCTTAACCACCAATTTACTAAGCAACTCAGAGAAAGCGTTTTCAGAAACTAAAACGAGTAGAATCTAAGGGCTCACCTTCCGCACGTACTCTGACTCACTGAGATAGTAGTCCAACTGACTCGCTTTCGAGCAGTCAGTAGGTTTGTTATCTCTACTGAGCCTCCGAGCACTTTACTCACACTCAGCTTATCTGACTCAGTACTGAACCGTCCCTGCTGCCCCTGCGGACGTTCAGCATACTGAGTACTTCAGAGAATTCTGACTGAGTGCGTTAGAGCATTTTTCTGAGTCTTTCAGAAAAATCTGACATTAGTGTATTCCCCCCCATACACTGATTTAACTCGTTTCGGGACCAACATATTGTTTCAGACAGAGATTCCAGATTTTTATCTAACTTCTGGAAGAGCCTGCATACAACATTAGGAACTCAATTATCTTTCAACATTGCGTATCATCCACAGACAGACGGACAATAAGAGAGAACTATACAAATTCTGGAAGATATGCTCAGAGCTTGTGTGTTAGATTTTCAAGGCTAATGGAGTAAATTCTTGCCTTTGATTGAGTTTTCTTATAACAATAGCTATTAGTCTACTATCGGAATGACTACATATGAAGCACTTTATGGTAGAAAATGTCAATCTCCAGTACATTGGGATGAAGTCGGGAAATGAAAACTTTTGGGTCCGGATTTAATTCGAGAGATGAGTGAAGCAGTAGTACAAATTCGAGAACGAATGAAAGTCGCTCAGAGTCGACAGAAAAGTTATGCAGATAAAAGAAGAATACTAGAGTTCGAAGTGGATGATCAAGTATTTCTGAAAGTTTCTCCAATGAAAGGGATAATGTAGTACGGAAAGAAAGGGAAGCTTAGTTCAAGATATATTGGTCCATTTCAATTTCCTATCACTGAGTGAATTGGCGAAGTTGCTTACAGACTTGATTTGCCTGCATCTATGTATCAAATCCATAATGTCTTTCACGTATCAGCATTGAGAAAGTATCTTACGATTCCATTTATTTTAAAAAAAAAAAGAGTCTACAGAGCTAAAACCAGATTTGAGTTATGAGAAAGTTCCAGAAGAGATTTGTTGCGATAAGTGAAACGACTCAGAAACAAAGATATCTCATTGGTCAAAAGTACTATGGAAAATCAATTAGTAGAAAAAGCCAATTGGGAAAGGCAAGACAAGATGAAATCCAAGTACCCAGAACTCTTCAGGTAAGTGAAATTTGGAGGACGAAATTTTTATAAGGAGGGGAAGATGTGATACCCGAGTTTCTCACTACTCATTGGTCAATATATTTCATGCTTTGTGTGCATTTAAATTATTTATGTGTTAATTTATAATTGCTTGAAAATATTTCATGCGTTAATGTGCACTTTAATTATTATTATTGTGCTATTTATTATTTGAGGGCATTTTATATTATTCATGTGTTATTTGTAATTTTGTGTTATTTATCTTGTTATAAATTTTGAATTATTTGTATGCTTCTACATGAAGAAGTCAAGTATAACTTATTTAGATTTTATTGAAATAATTATTGATTTACAAATATTAGAAATGAAATCGCTACACTAGTTCATTTATGATATTTATGCAAATATGTTTATTTATTAGATTAATTATTGAGACAATAGTATTGAAGGATGTACACTTTAATTATTATCATGTTATTTACTATTTGAATACATTTTATATTACTCATATGTTATTTGTGATGTTGTGCTAATTATTCTACTTTTGAATGTTAAATCATTTATTGAATTGGTATATGTCTTTATTTGTTTATTAATGAGAAAGTTCTTGTTTATTTCATTTGAGACTCTACTGGGATAAATGTGCTGTGTTAATTATTTGGGTATTAGTAGTGTAGATTGAGTGTAGTTAATTTGAGGATTAGTAAAGTAATTATTTAAATATATATAAATATATATATATATATATATATATATATATATTACTATATATTAATATTAGTGATATATGTATAATAGATGATCAACACGTGTGTGTGCATGGTGTTGAGTTGTGTAAATTTTTATGGATAATATATACTAGTAATATTTATAAAAAAAAATGAAAAAAAATGAAAAGATAATAAAATGGCCGCTAATGCTTAGTAACTAAGTTAATCTTTTTTTTAAAAAAAGAAAGAAAGCCAAAGTCTGCTAAGTAGTGGCGGTGGAGATATGTTATAACATATTTTCCCACTTCAAACACACAAACCATTCTTTTTTGAGAGGCAGCGAGTTGAGATAACTAGAACGAGAACATGAACTGGCGAAAAGGAAAAAAAAAAGAATTTCGATCCCGTTTCGATAAAAGCCTAATTCAGGTAATTCTTGTACATAAGATTTAGTAGTGTTTTTATTAATTAGATGAAAGTTCGAGTAGAATTAATTATTTAGTAGATTTGAATAGTATTTGTAATTAATTGTTATTAGATACGATACGAGAAGGTGCTAGTAGAGATGTTAAACGAGCTGGCCCTAACCCTACAGGGCTCCGGGCCTAAACGGTCCCGGGCCTTAGCGGTTCATCCTTAACGGGCCGCTAAATGCTCGGACCTAACCCTAACCCTAGCGGTCCGCGGGCTAAACGGGCCACTAACGGGCTCGGGGTAATTTTTTTTTTACGAATTTAAAATTTAATATAAAATAGAACTAATGATTTAATAACTAAAGTTCACACATCCCTAAAAGTTTTGAATTAATTGAGATCTAACTTATTTATTTATTTTTCTATTTTAATCTGTAGTTAAGTTATTAGTTAATAATGAATTAGTAATTAATAATTAATAAAAATATAATTAATAAAGTTTACAATTACGTAACACAAGTGAGGAGAAATCAGGCCAGCCCACAGCCACAGCACACAGGCCCACGGCCCACACCTCCACAGCCTACAATCACATTCAAATTTAATTAACTTATATTATATATTAATTATTTAATTTAATTAAAAAAAAACCGGGCTACCGGGCCAGCCCGATTAACCGGCGGGCTAGCCCGTTTAGCCCGCGGGCTAACCGGTCCGGGCCAAAAAAGCCCAATTTTATACGGGCCACCATATGTTCGGACCTAACCCTGTAAAAAACAGGGTTAAACGGGCCGGCCCGCCAGCCCGCGGCCCGTTTAACATCTCTAGGTGCTAGGGTGCTGTAGGGGTTTATATAATCGACATTTTTACGGATTTGATGTAAGTAAAAATTCATTTGCACTGCAATGCATAAACATGTTATTTTGTAAATTATTTATGTTTAAGTGATAACATGTGATTTTGAATAAATTGTAATATGTGAATTATGTCCTGTGAATATGTGGAAATGAGTTTATATGCTCTATTTGGTGTGGAATTAGCATGTGAGCTCTATATGTTATGTTGAATGAGCCTGTGAGCTCTATGTGCGCGGAATGAGTCTGTGAGCTATATATGTGATATTGAAGGAGTCGGTGAGCTCCATCATTGATGTGGACTGAACCTGTGAGTTCAATAATCTGTGAATGTCGTTAAATGTCATTGATTGCACGAGCATCATGCATATCATGCATTGAAAATTAATTGATTTTCTGAAAGTGGCCACTTATTATACACCGAGAGCGGGAGAGGCGACCTGGGAAGAAGCGACCCAGAGAAACCCAATATGGAAATCTGGTGTAGGCTACCTGGTGTAGGCCACCGTCTATTGTGATTTGGCTATTTGATTCGGAAGAGGCGACCTGGGAAGAAGCGACCCAGGGAAACCCAATATGAAAACCTGGTGTAGGCCACCGTTTCATTTGGTTCGATTTGAAAGAGGCGAGCTGGGAAGAAGCGACCTGGGGAAACCTGGTGTAGGCTACCTGGTGTAGGCCACCGTTTCATTTAGTTCGATTCGGAAGAGGCGACCTGGGAAGAAGCGACCTGGGGAAACCTGGTGTAGGCCACCGTTTCATTTGGTTGTTCGATTCGGAAGAGGCGACCTGAGAAGAAGCGACCTGGGGAAACCTGGTGTAGGACACCGTCTCAGTTGATGATGTGGATATTGGAGCTGTGTGCTCGTGCCGGTGTATAACAGTGTGTCTAGATAGGGCCCTGGAGAGTCTTCATATATAAATTGTTGATTTCAAAAGAGAGTGCATGGGGAGGTTTTCAAATGAATCACATCATCATGCATAATTTCTACTTACTGAGATTTTTAAATCTCATTTAGTTTATGCATTGTAGGTAACCCTGATGATATATGATCTGGTGATGAAACTGGAGTAGCTGCAGCACTTTTGCAGGCTTTTTGAGTTGCGGTGTACATAGATGACGACCTTCGGGCATGACCGTGGCTTGTTTTGCTTCCGTTATTGTTGTATATTTGTTGTTTTGGGTTATGTAATATATAATATGTAATGGTGTTGGTTTGGAAGTTTACAGTTACTGGTTTGTGGAGATCTTGTTTATGAATATGACAGTTTGTTGGGTTTGTTATAATATTACGTCATATGTTGAAAAAAATTATAGCCGGTTTTCAGGTCGAATTTTTATTTGGAATTGTCGTATGTTGTGTGTGATAAAAGTGGTCGTGTCAGCGCAAGTAAATATTTGCAAAGGAATTTTGATATTATATTTCTGATAAAAAACGTCCTTCTTCGTACAATGTAATTTAAATAGCAAACTAATCAATATCCGATCCTAACAATCCTCCCTAATCTAGGAATTCAAATACTCAAATATTCAAAAAATAGATCCTAATCAATCTGCAAAATATATTTACGAATCTACGAATAAATCTCCTAAAGATAATAAACTAACTTCAGAGAAATAATTATAGGCCCTATTTCGGAATCAGTTGGGCTCCCCGT
>JAPKLY010003569.1:0-18053 GCA_026898435.1 Prunella vulgaris | reverse complement strand
CACAATATCTTTCAGGTCCTCCTGACCATGTTTGTACTCAGCAATTTATCCTTCCAACCGTTCAGAGACCAATCTGAATCTCTCAGACTCAGCAGCAAGAGAGGCAGATGCATCATCATTGAAAGCTCTGGCAGTTGCCTTGAAGCTCTGGAGAGTATTGAAAAATTCAATGCGAGTGGCATACAAGCTGTCCTCCATAGCTTCCTTCAGCTTGTTGCGGTGGTCCAGCAGGACTTGATGAACATGAGCTTCAATCATAGAGGGGCAGCAGACTTGGCAGCCAGAAGAGTAGCTTTGACCTCCCTGATGTGGTCATCAAAATAGCCTTTTAATTGTTCCAAGAGTGCAGGAGTTACCTGATCAGCAGGGGAGATCTCAAAATGTGCTGCTGGAGGAACAAACTCAGTCTCTGCTGTTTCAGGGCAGTCCAGGGCCACACCATCTTTGAGCAACAGAGCTCTGGCCACTTTCCTCAGCCCTACAGGGGATGTCAGCTGGGATGGAGCCTTAACCTCCAAGGCCTCCATCAAAATTTCCTCCCATTCAGTGAAAGCTGCTTCTCCCATCTCCTTAAGTAGGGCCAGAAAGAATGTGACTGGCCCCTCTCTTGCTTGTGCCCAGGCTAGGCCATCAGCAAGGATGTCTTGGTAGGCTGGATAGGGATTGAGTTCAGGAATGTAGAGGGAAATGTGGGCTAGGGCAGATATAATCATCCCTCGTTCAAGAGGCCCCTTTGAACGATGGTGAGATAGGCGTGCTTGCTTGGCCATTTCTGAGGGGGAATTGGGGTTATCGATAATTATAGGTTCAGGGTGAGAGGGTTTGGGGGTAGCTGAAGGCTCTCCAGAGGTAGCCATCTCCTCTGGTTCATTGCCGACTGGGATTTGTGATGGTGAGGGATCGGCTGGGGTTGAAAAGTGTTGGGAAGGATCAGAAAAAGGTGTAGGAGAAGCTGACCTGATAGGTGAGGCAGCAATAGGTGTGTCTGCTGATGGTGTATCAGCAGAGGAATGAAGAACCTCTGTCTCAGCTACTGAGGGTTCAGCTGACTCCCTCTCTTTGGACTCTTCTTCCTCTGCATCAGAGCCAGTGGCAGAAGCACCATCTGATGTAGCCTTCTCAGCTGACTCCTCCACATCCTGCTCTTCTTCTCCAGAAGACTCAAGAACCAGCAGAGTAGGCTTCTCTGCTGAAGATTTCTCCCTCTTCAGACTGCTTAGCAGAGCAGTATCCTCTTCTTCATCTGAATCAGAATCAAAGGAGAGCTTCCTTTGAATTGGAGTGGTGTCTTTCTTGGATTTCTTCTTTTTACCACCTTCAGCAGGCATTGGAGCCTTCCTCTTCTGCTTCTTCCTATGACCAGCAGAAGGACCAGGGGCAACAACTACTGTATCAGCATCAGAGTCTGAGTCAGCTGGCCCAATGATATCCAAGTTACTTCCCCTTAAGAACTTAGTGTGGTTGTACTCAACAACCCATTCCTCATCCCACTCATGCTGGGGCAGCAGATGATTCAGAAGAATGGTGATCTTGGTGGCCATGGAACACTTGGATTTAAAACTGTAAATCTGTTCCCCATTCACCTCCTTCACCAAGCACCTCTTGGACTCCTGCTCCAAGCGAAACCATAGCAGACTCACCCAGTCCGCTTGCACCCCATCGAGAATGGTGCGGGCCACACTCAGGTGGAGTTTGGTAATGGCGTCCAAACTCCCCTGTTCCGCCAAGATGACCTTGGTCACCACATCCATCAGGAACCGAAACCGCCTCCTCAGCATGGATTTCTTCAGGTTCGTGGTGGTGTCTCTGTAACTCGCCCTGGCCATCAACTGAAAAGTCTCCAGGTAGTCAGCTTCCTTGTATTTGTGGGGTTGGACACCAGAGGTAGGCCAAAGATATCAGCGACAACATCCTTGGAGATAACAACAGCGACTTCATCAACCAAGGAGCCGATGGAGTCTGTGCTGAACTGAGCCTTAAGAAGGAATTGAAAGGCATAGAAGTTTAGGGTTTTATGGTCAGGGGGGGTCACGGAGATGAAGGTTCAGAGATTTTGATTTTGGAGAAGGTTTAGGATTTCTCTGATTTCAGGAACCCTAGTCTTATCGAAATCGACACACATCTCTGCGTACAACTTTTCTTTGAAGAGCTTTTGCATTGTCTTAGATGCCATACCTTCAAAACAGGGTTTGAGTGCAGAGAGAATAGTATGCAAGAAAACTTCGGGCAGAAAGATTTAGGAACAGAAAATTTCAGAAAAAAGTTTAAAGGGGTATATATAAGTATCGAGAGATATGAGCAGTTTTTCCAAAATTAAACCGATCAGTTTTGATCGTAGATTTGTATTTTGCATCACACAAATCAAAGGTTCAGAATAAATGACCTTTGAGAATTTTTGGAGGTGATGCGTGGGTGTCAGGATTTCGAACGGTTTTTGACCGCCTCAAAAGATTCCCCTTTTTGAAAAAAAGGTAATGATGAAAACACTTTTTGAGAAGATTTAGACGGTGTTAAATTAATTACAACTGACACCTTATTTGGAAAAAGGTAATAAATCCTCGATTTTTCGTAAACACAAAGATTTGATTGCCAATTTTCTAAAGTAGTTTTTAGAAATTAGGGATTTATTAATTTTTGAAAAGATTTGATAGATTAAAAAAAACATCGACATAAAGATCATAGAAATACTTATCGAGATGCTGACGTGGTAAAATCAGCTGATAAGAGCGATCCTTATGAAAATCTTTTCTGCTCATCTGGGTCTTTAATGTCAGCTGACATGGACCAGCTGAAGCAAGGTGGCCTTGTCTGACTTTCATAACTTATTCCTGTATCAAGTTAGACATAACAAGATAGAGAAAAGAAAGGAAAGAATAGGTAGACATACCAGATTAGCTGATGTGAGGATCAGCTGACTACTTCAGCAGAGTAGTCCTCAACTGGGTACCAGCTGACTACCCGTTTACCCAAAAACTTTCTTTCTATAGAACTGCCCCTCCATCTATCATTCCTAACTCTGCTACTAATTCTCTGAATCTTACCTCTGCTAAGGGTTTGGTAAGAACATCTGCTCTCTGCTTCTCCGTATGAATTTTCTCCATCCTGATATCTCCTTTCTCAGCATGATCCCGAAGAAAATGATGTCTTATGTCCACATGCTTGCATCTAGTATGGAGAACAGGATTCTGAGTAATGGCTATTGCACTTGTGCTATCACAGAAGATGGGTATCTCTTCTGTGATCACATGGTAGTCCTTCAGCTGTTGTCTGATCCAGAGCAGCTGAGAACAGCAACTACCAGCAGCCATGTACTCTGCCTCTGTTGTAGAAGTAGCTACGGAACTCTGCTTCTTGGAGAACCAAGATATCAGCTTACTTCCCAGAAACTGACATGTGCCAGAGGTTGATTTCCTATCAATCTTGCACCCTCCATAGTCAGAGTCTGAATACCCACTCAGCTGAAAGTTGTCATCAGCTGGGTACCAGAGGCCTAGATTGTAAGTACCCTTCAAATACTTTACAATCTTCTTTGCTGCTTCCAGATGAGATTTCTTAGGATTTGCCTGAAACCTTGCACACACCCCAACTGTAAAGCTGATATCAGGTCTGCTGGCAGTGAGATACAGCAGAGAACCAATAAGTCCCCTATATTGTGTCTGATCTACTTTCTCACCAGCCTCATCTGGATCCATGCTAAAATTTGCCATCATTGGAATCTTAGCTTCTCTGCTTCTACTGATTCCAAACTTTTCTATCAAATTCTTGGCATACTTAGCTTGGCTAATGAACGTTCCATTGGACATTTGCTTTACCTGCAGTCCAAGGAAATAAGTCATCTCCCCCATCATGGACATTTCAAACTTGCTGGTCATCAGCTTGCTGAACTCATCACACATCAGTTTGTTGGGGGAGCCAAAAATGATATCATCCACATATATCTGCACTAAGAGAATATCATCTCCGTCTTCCTTTCTGAACAAGGTTTTGTCTATCTTTCCTTTACTGAATCCACTATCCAGTACGAACTATGATAGAGTATCATACCAAGCTCTAGGTGCCTGCTTTAGTCCATATAAAGCCTTCTGCAACCTATAAACCTTGTTCCCAAACTCAAATCCTGGTGGCTGTTCCACATAAACTTCTTCTGCCAGGATTCCATTCAGAAACGCTGACTTGACATCCATCTGATATACTTTGAACCCTTTGAAAACAGCGTAGGCCAGAAACAATCTAATGGCTTCTAGTCTTGCCACAGGAGCAAATGTCTCATCATAGTCAATCCCCTCTGACTGTGAATACCCCTGTGCTACTAGCCTTGCCTTGTTTCTAACTACTACATCATTTTCATCCTTTTTGTTCTTAAATACCCACTTAGTGCCTATGACCTTCTGATGTTTGGGCCTCTCTACTAGGGTCCAAACTTCTTGTCTTGCAAACTGATTTAGCTCCTCTTGCATAGCTACAATCCAGTTTGGGTCTTCAAGAGCTTCATGGATATTTTTGGGTTCTATCAGAGACACATAACAGCTGAATTGAGCACCCAAGTTTAGCTTTCTTCTGGTCTGAACACCTACACTTGGATCTCCTAGAATCTGTTCAGCTGGGAAATCAGACAATGTCTTCTTGCCCCTTTGAGGTGCCATAGTCTGCTCCTCTTGGGTCTTGTCTAAAGTTCCCCCTTGGTTAGTGTCAGGAGTCAATGTGCCATCACCTGATGCTGGTAAGGGCTTATCAGCTGATTTGGGCTCATCATCTGAATCTGAGTCTGATTCTATCCTAGGTACTACTACCTTAATCAGATCTGGCTTATCTAACAGATTCAGCTGATCCACCTCTTCTGCTAGCTTCTCCTTGCTGTACTCATGAAAAGATTCATCAAATAAAACATGGGGTGTCTCCTCCACACAGAGAGATACTTTATTAAAAACTCTATAGGCTTTGCTACTTCCAGAATATCCTAAGAATATTCCTTCAGCAACCTTAGCATCAAAAGTTTTTAACTTAGTCTTTCCATTGTCATGGATGAAACACCTACACCCAAAAGTATGGACAGAGGAAAGGTTAGGAGTTTTACCTTTGTACATTTCATAAGGAGTCTTCCCATGTCTCTTGACTGGTAGACACCTATTTTGGATGAAGCAGGCAGTATTGATGGCTTCTGCCCAAAATCTTTGAGGAGTCTGATATTCAGCTAACATAGTCCTTGCTGCCTCCTTGAGGGTTCTGTTTCTCCTCTCGGCTAACCCATTCTGCTGAGGTGTTCTGGCAGCTGATGTCTCATGCTGAATACCATTATCCCTGCAATAGTCAGAAACAACAGAGTTAAGAAACTCAGTACCTTTATCACTTCTGATTCTGACTATGCTGAGGTCCAGCTCCTTCTGAATCCTCTTGAACAACTCCAGCATCTTGACCATAGTCTCATTCTTCTTGAACAAGAACACTACCCAAGTGAATCTTGTATAGTCATCAACAATCACCAGTGTGTACTTCCTTCCACTGAAACTAAGAGGTGAGACAGGTCCAAACAAATCCATATGAAGCAGCTGGAGTGCTTTTGTTGTTGAAGTACTCTGCACATCTTTGAATGAGGCTTTAGTCTGCTTCCCTTTCTGACAGGCATCACACTTCTGCTCAGATGCAAACACCTCATTTGGTAGACCTCTGACTAGACCCTTCCTTACAACCTTGTTGAGAGTCTTGAAGTTCAGATGACCTAACCTCTTGTGCCAGAGCCAGCTGATCTCTGATGAGCTTTTGGCAACCAGGCATGAGTCAGCTGGACAGCTTGCAAAATCTGCAAGATACATATTACCTCTTCTGAGGCCAGTTAGTAGCACCTGCTCATTTAAATCATTAATAACTAGACCAGAGTTCTTAGAGAATCTTACTAAATATCCCTTGTCACAGAATTGGGATACAGACAGAAGATTGTGCATGAGCCCTTCTACATAGTAGACTTCTTCAACTCTTGTTCCTTTGATCAGCAGGGTGCCTACTCCTCTGGTGACTCCAAAATTGTTGTCACCGAACACAACTCTAGGCCCATCCAGCGTTACAAAGTTCTGGAGAAGATGCTTCTCAAAGGTCATGTGCTTCGAGCAACCGCTATCAATGTACCAGACATGGCCTTTGGCTTCCCCTCTTTCTATAGGGCTAGAGTTAACCTGAAATTAAAACTCAGGTTTTAGGTACCCTATCTTTGGGTCCTGATTGGTTAGTGTCGACTTTCTGGATCCACAGGTAGAGATCATCCTTATGAGGTTTAGGTGATCTCAACCTTTTACCATATTTGTCCACAAAAATCATCTCCCTTAGAGGATCTTTTCTGGGGCGATGAGTGACAATAGCAGGTTTATAGGTGGGTTTCTCAAACGGATAATTTCGGCTTGAGCCTCCGAATGACTCATAAACTTATCCGGTGAAGGCTTGCCTACTTTGGTTACATTAAAAGTAACCCAGGGCTGAGGTCTGTTTCGCTTGGGTTTACTCTGCTGAGATGAACCAGGCTTATCATTCCTCTGCTGATTCTGCTGAGGTCTCCTTGTCTTAGTTGAGCTATGACTTGGATTCCTCTTCTGATCTCGAGACTTCTGAGCTTTGGACTTATGTTGGTTGTCAGCAGGCTTCTGAGTTTGAGTACTCTTCTGCTCTGTTGAAACCTTTTGATCACCAGAGGACTTTTGAGCTTTGGAGCTCTTCTGTCCAGCTGGGACCTTTTCTGTCCCTCTGCTCTTCTGCCCTTCTGATCCAGATGCAGGCTCAGCTGGCCATTTACCCTTTCGAGGATCCCTAATTAATCCACTGTCACCTTTCTTCTTCTTTTGTGGTTTGGGTTTGGGATAACCAAGACCCCTTTTATCATTCACAGTTTGTGAGGATTCAGCTATTTCAGACACGGCATTCTTTGCCTTAGTCAGCTGATCCACTTTCAGCTGAAGCTGCTGTGAATTTTTAGTTATCAGTTCATTCTGCTTGAAGAGTTCATCGAACTTAGCTGTCAGCAGATTATGTTCTTCACTCAAGACAGTGTTCTCAGAAAGTAGCTTTTCTATCAGCTTCTCTTGTTCTTCACATTTTGCTATTAAGTCAGCAGACTTGTTAGCTTGTGAGTCATAGGATATCACTGGTAGTCTAGTACTTTCCAGATCTTGTCTCAAGCTTAAAACTTCAGCTTTCAGACTTGAGTTCTCCTCTTCTAGCTTAGAACAGACTTTTAAGGAGGATTGGAGATCAGATAACAACTTGTGTATATCTGACTCCATAGAATAGGTAGAGGAGCATGATGAGCTAACAGAGGGGGTAGGAGAATTTACCTCTTCCACCTTAGCCATAAGGCAGATATCATCCTCTGATTCAAAATCAGATGAGGACGAGGATGAGCTGATATCCTGCTTCTCCTCCTCTGCCAGCAGAGCTCTCTTATCAGCGAACCTGCGATCTCTCTTGATCCTCTTCTCTTCTCTTTCCCTTGGGGTAAGCTGAGGACAATCATAACTGAGATATCCTGGCTTGTTGCAAGTGAAACAAACACCATCTCCTCCTCTTTTGGGACTTGGATCCCTCCTTCTCTCTGGAGACTTATATCTGATCTCCTGTTCATCTGATGGTCTTCTGGCATCAGATGACTTCTGGTATCTTCTGGAAGTGTCACTCTTATTCTTCTTCCAATGAGATCTATACTTCTGAAACTTGTTTGACATCTTGTCAAACTTCTTGGTCAATAAAGCAAGTTGTTCCTTTAAGCTCATGTCTTCTGGAGCAGAGGATTTCTCTTGACTATCAGCTGCAGCAGAGAATGCAACATTCTTTGTGGATGATGAAGTTGGAGTCTCATCTTCTTGATCTTCTTCTTGGATATCGAACTCATGTGCCTTTAGATGAGATAGCAGTGTATGATGACTTATCTCAGATAAATTCTTTGTCTCTTTAATTACAGTCACTTTCACTCTCCATCTAGGAGTAAGAGATCTCAGAATTTTGTTATTGATCTCTTTCTCCGAGTAATCCTTTCCTAAGGAGCTTGCCTTATTCAGTATGTTTGTCAGCCTCATATCTAGCTGATCAATGGTTTCATCAGCTTTCATTTTAAATGTGTCAAAGGTATGTAGAACAGCTTGAAGCTTGTTCTCTTTGATTTGATCTGTCCCTTCACACATCAAGGAGAGTTTCTCCCACATCTCCTTAGCGGTTCTGCACGTCTTAATTTTCTCTATATATTCTTTGGAGAGTGTCTCAATGATTTCTGTTCTGGCCACTTGGTCGAGGTTGAAGAGTTTTCTTTCAGCATCGTTTAATTCACTCTTCTTCTTCTCTGTCTTCCTTCTTTCACTAATTTCAGCTTCTGGAGTCTTGCCATCACTTATTCCTTCCCAGAAGAACTTGATTGGCCCTTCCTCCAGAACATCTAACATTCGATCATGAATGGCTCCAAGGTGATTCTCCATCCTGAATTTCCAGTAATCATAATCCTCTATGGAGAATTCAGGCAACTTCCTTGTCTTGGATCTACTCTTTTTGTATTAAGACATATCTGCAAGTGGTTAGATAAAAAGCACACAGATTTTTAAAAAAAAAATCAGGGATCTGCCCAGGTGACCACCAAAAGCTTCTCAAGCTGTGGCCGTTAGGACACACAGCTCTGATACCACTTGTTGGTCCCAAAGGCAGGTTTTTGGGAAGAATACACTTGAACAAGTCTAGAAGGGGGGGTTGAATAGACTTGTAAGGATTCAAAAAACCTTTTTCAAATTTACTGATTTATTCAGAAAATCAGCAGACTACTTGAGGTAGTCTGAATTTTGAAAATAGTGCGCTGTGTATAGTGCGGAAACGTTTTAATGAAAATTTGTTTTTAAGTGATGTGCACAGATAAGAACAGAAAGAAATACGAAGAGACACAGGGGTTTATAGTGGTTCGGACCAACTGTCCTACATCCACTCTCCTCAATCCAACTTGGACTTGAGGGGCTCTCCACTAACTCACTTACTCACTTACTTACACAGTTTTGAGAGTACTACTCTCTTTACAACTTGTCAATGCTATAATTGCAATTGACTTCTCACAGCTTCTACAAAGCTTTTACAAAGGATAAGTATGGATGGTGTTTTTTAGCGTAAGTGATAAAACTGACAGAGTATTGGCTAGCTTAATGTGCGTGTGAATCCAATAAAAATTATCACAATTACTCTAATTTATAGGATCAAATAACTAGCCGTTGGAATGGACTAGAAATCTGAGATCCTATAATCTAGTATTCAATCAATCATTGTGATTGATTGAATTTCCTTCTTGAATAAGTCTGAATAAGTCTTTTATCCATGGTCCTTGTCTTGTCTGCCACGTGCTCTCAGCTGATCAGCTAATCTTCTGATATCAGCTGATCTGCTCTTCAGCTTATCGGCTGATGTAAACTTCTCTGATGATTTGCTTTCGATGCTCCAGTGTCAGCTGATTAAATCTTCTGTCTTCTAAAATCGGCTAAGTCCACAAGGTCTCAGCTGGTCTTCTCTTCTATGAAAGCTTCGGATCTTCTAGGCAGCAAGGTTGGTTCCCCCTTACTCGAACCTATCTAATCCTAACTACTCATCAGCTGACTAACATGTTCAGCTGGTCCTATTACAAGCTGATTCGTTTTATATCATCAAAACATCTAACACAGATATCCTAACACTATCCTATGTTTCATGGAGTGAAGTATCACTTTATCATGCAATGAGATTGTGTATAATCAATGGGCAAGCCACTCAATGGGCAAGCCACTCCAACATGCAAAAGGTTTCCCTAATAACATATCAAAGCCTCTAATTGTTCATCTAATTCACTAGAGATAATTCTCACTATCTTAGGAATTTTATCAAACACTTGATATGCATTGGCCTTAATACAAAAAAGTTTAGGAAAATAGCTCTACTTTCGCAAGAGACTAACTCCCTAATGGCCCTTATTATCATATACACATGCAAGCATTCATTCAATCCATCAATGTAGAGAATTGATCATACAACAACTCAAATCATTCAAAAGATCAACATATCACTACACTACTCCATAGGAATCATACACTAACACATAAAGGAATTAGCTCATGGCTAATTGAGTAAACATGAGAACAATTAAGCTAGGAACAATCATCATTAAGAAAGAAATGTAAAGAGATTTACCTATTACAATGAAAATTGGAAAGATACAATTTACGTCTAAAATGCTAACTAGCAATCCGACAATGGAAATTGAAATTCAATCGGTGAGAATGTAGCCTTAGACCAGACGAGAATGCAGGAATTAACGGATCAACGATCAAAGTGGTAGATCAAAAGTTATCTAAGAATTTGTGAGAAGAAATCTTAAGAAACCCACAAGTAACTACCTCTCTCTCTCTCTAATCTAAGAATCTAACTATGATTATGAACTAATATGACTTGGATTATGCCTTGAGAATCTGATCCTTGAAGTATTTATAGTGCCTACAATGCTTGGTCAAAAATGCCCTTCATTAAACGTGTGAAAAGATGAAACCGCCCCCAAAATTGTGTCTTTCCGAACCGTCGCACGAGTCCTTGCCTATGACCACACGAGTCTGGCTCGTGTGAGAACTCGTGTGGCTTGATCTCGCCCGAACGAAAGCCACCTAGCACGAGTGCGAGCTTGTGGTCACACGAGTCTGGGCTTGTGGTCGCTCGAGCCCGGACTCAACTCGTCCGATCGATCCTCGACTTCCTCGTTTTCTTCATATCTTGAGTTCTAGAGCTCCGATTGACTCGATTCTTTTTCCGTTGCGACCCTCTCTTCGAACTCTTCGACATGTTATATCATTTGCCTCCATTGGATAAACTCACAATTTCTGGACTTTTACGAACTTGCTCGTCTCTTGCCGATTTTTTCTCATTTTCACTACAAAACACAACTTTCTAGCCAAAAAGGGTTAAACGCACAAAGTATAGCATTTTAGGGTCAAATATGAACATAAGCACATCAAAGCCATAGAGAAATGGATGCAAAAACATGCAATTAAGACCATAATCACACCCCCAAACTAGATTGTTGCTCGGCCTCGAGCAATGAAGAGATAAGATAGGGGAATAATTGTATGTATGAAGCATCAAGCACAAGATCAATGCCATAGAATCATCACTCAATATCTAGCAATCTAAAATACAATATCATTCAATCAACTATCAAAATCAAATCAATGAGCACAAAATCAAGTCAATGAGTCATGATCCTCTCAAGATAGGTGTTTCACTCAACACTCAAGTGTTTAAGCTCTCTCATTCATCACACAATGATACAAATACTACCATAGGCTTGGCTCAAGTCTACATTCTCCACCACTTGGGATGACAATTCAATCACACATCAATGAGGACTTTTAAAGATTGTAGTGTTGGCTCTTTGGTAGGGAAGGAAAATATGGAT
Organism: Prunella vulgaris; assembly: GCA_026898435.1. Lineage (NCBI taxonomy): Eukaryota > Viridiplantae > Streptophyta > Magnoliopsida > Lamiales > Lamiaceae > Prunella > Prunella vulgaris. The sequence goes on along the minus strand of JAPKLY010003569.1, from coordinate 6,634 downwards.
AAAAGTGACTAAGTATGATTAGTAAAGCATAGAAGGAATCATCATGTAAATCATGTCTTCATGCAAATAGCAATCTCATCTTCATGCTCTTTAAAAATCACATTTTCAAAGATAATTCTTCCCTTTTTTGCAAAGTTGTGAACATACTCACAACACTTAAGTCAAACTTGACCAAATTTTCATGAAAAGTCAACCTTTTTTCAATTTCTTGCTAGCACTTGCCTTTTGAACCTTCTTTTCAAATCAATCCATGCATAGGATTTCATTCCACATTGGCCGCCATTTTCTTCATCATATCACCAATCTTCCTTCCTTCTTTTCACTCTACTAATCATAAGGACAAGAGAGTTCCAAAAAGGTAGGAAAATGGCTTAAAGTGTGGTTAGCCAAATGAAAGGATTATAAGCACAAAATTGGTAGCAAATGATATCAATATCAATGGTAGGCTCATATGGCTAAGTGGGGCAATATAGATCAAAGAAAATGCCTCATATCATCTCATGTGAAATCATTATCTAATGTAGCCTCAAATAAGACTAAAGCCAAGTTCTAGAGTATAATGCACATGTGTGGAGCTCACATCAAGAAAAATGTCATCCGTTCAAGTTAAAATGGGCAAAATTTAGCACAAATTTCACGGGACATGGTGATCAAGACTCATATCATATCAAAATGCTCATATCAATGAAATCTCAAGAATCATGAAATCAAAAGTATCTAAGATAGAACAAGAATAAAGAGATAAATCCACTACACTAATCAAGACTTTCAACTCATCCACACAACAATAAACATATCTCATGCATTCACTACTCAAAGCAAACAACAATATGGCCAAAAATAACAAGCAAAACAAGGCCTAATCCTAAGCATATGGTCCAAAACATCATAGAAGCACTAAAAATCATCATGATAATAACATTGCGAAGAGAATGGCAAAACGATCACACCCCCCAAACTTTTTTGGACCATAGGTCTAAAAAGTTTGGCCAAGAAGTGGAGACAATATCAAGCAATGCACAATAATAAAGCTCAAACTCCTAAAAGCATCATTAACAATAAACTCCAAAGTCATCATAATCCATCACAAGCAAATACCAAGATAAAGCTACCGTGGAATTTCAATAATATTGCAAGAAATAGAAAGTGGAGAGTTAGAAGAACATACCTTTGGAAGGAATTGATGAAGAGAAATGTAGAGATTGAGATATGGAAATTTTCTCCAACTTTCCTCTTCTTGGTTTTGAGAGAGTATGGAGTGCAAGAGTGAAGAGAGAAGTGTGTGTTTGTGTGTGGAATAAGTGGGAAATGAGGACAAAGAGTGAGTGGACAAACCTAGGGAAGTGTGGTCAAAGTTGGACCAAAAGGTGGTCAAAACCGATTTTGGCAAGGCATCACACGAGTGACCTCTTGCCACCATACGAACCAGGCTCGTGTGTCCACCTCCTTGTGGTCGTGTGGTCCTATGTTGCCCGAACCAGGGGACCATCGTACGAGTGCATGCTTATGGGCACACGAGTGCTAGGATATGGGTGCACGAGTGCAAGCCCTTTTTGCACCACTTCGGAGTTTCATCCCCTTACACCTTTTTCACACCATTTTCTTCCATTTTCCTACACAACACAACTTAAAACTCCTCATAAAACATTAATGGTCATTGAACATAATCAAATTAATCATGAAATTGAGCAATTAATAAAAAAATTAATCACGAAACACACCCCCCTAAACTTTTTCGAATCAAGAATCCTAATAAAGTTTGGAAAGATTGATTAATCAAGAAACTCAAGCTCAATAAACCATGCACACTCCATATCAACTCCTAAAACAAGAATATCTCAAAACCTTAAGCAAAATATGCTCCTCAAATCTATTCTTACACATAATAGCACAAAATCCACAAAGAGCAATCAATGCACAAAATAATGAGCTAAAAATGGCATTCATGCTTCTATCCCTAAAATCAAAAAGCAAAACCAATCAAAATAAAATAAAATCAAGGATACGAGAAAAGATATAAGGGTGGGTTGCCTCCCACATAGCGCTTGGATTTAACGTCCCCTAGCCGGACGCTATAAAGCTCAAGTGACATCAAAATCAATAAGGGTTGAGTGACTTACATCACTCAATTTCCTTCTCCAAAAACATCCCTTCTTCACCACTTTCTTCACCACTTGCTTTACCCCCTTATCTTCATTCACCTATTTTCTCTTTTCAAAAGGATCATCAAAACAAAGTTCACTCTTAAGATCAAGAATGTTGTCTTCTACCTTTTCATCACTCTCCATCCCATCTAGTATTACTTTGTTCAATTCTCTTTCAATCTTCTTTGGGGAACTCTCGGAATTGTCATGGATTGAAAAAGTAGCTTTTTCACCATTCATTCCAAGAGTAACCTCTCCTCGCTTGATATTAATCAAGGCATCCGACGTAGCAAGAAAATGTCTCCCAAAAATGATAGAATTTCTAACATCTTCCTCAATATCAAGCACAACAAAATCAACAGGATAAATGAACTTCCCCACATGAACAACCACATCTTCTATCACCCCTCTAGGCTTCACTTTAGAACCATCGGCCAATTGCACATTTATTGTTGTTGTCCTCAACTCATGTAAGCCCAACTTTTTAGCAATAGAGAGTGGCATCATATTCACACTTGCACCTAAATCACACAAGGTCTTCATCTTCTTACTTCCTTTGATGTGGTAGCTCAAAATGAAATTCCCCGGATCTCTGAGCTTTTAAGGTAGATGTTTTCGTATCAACTCACTACTCCCATGAGTAAGCTTGACCATTTTTGGTTCATTGGATTTCATCTTTCTTGCCATAACATCCCTCAAGAACCTTGTATAATTTGGCAATTCCTCAATGGCTTCTAGAAAAGGCATATTTGAATATAGCTTTGTGAAAATCTCAAAGAACTTCTTAAATCTATCACCGAGCTTATCTTTCACCCCTTTCGAAATTTCCACCTTCAAATCTCTTTCCACTTTCCCTTCTTCCACCTTTCTTTCCACACCCCTTATTTTTTCTACCCCTTCAACTTTCCTATCCTTCTTCTCCATTCTCTCAACTACCCCCATTACTCTCTCATCACCCTTCACAAAATATTCTTTCCCCTTAATACATTTAACTTTCTCCACCAATTCAAAATGAAAATTCTCCATAGCATTTCTTTTCAACACCTCAATCTTCAACTCATTACAAGTAGAAATAGCATTAATATGCTCTCTTGGATTAGTTTCGGTAGTTGAAGGAAACTTACCCCTGTTGATTTGTGGACTCAAAGACGAAGCAATTTGCCCGAGTTGATATTCCAAGCTCTTGATTTGACTTGCTTGTGAAGTATACAAGTCATCAACTCTTTTGTTTGTTTCACTATTCATCTTTCTAAACTCCACTTCAAAATTGTCTAACTTCTTCAAAATCAATGTCAAAGTGTCCTCCATGCTCCACTTCCCTTCATTATTAGGTGGCTTAGACCCCAGATCAATCCCGGGTGGCAATTGAATTGCCCCCTTAGGATTAGCATAAGAAAAATTCTCATGCCTCCTATTCGGGTTGTAAGGAGGATTACTTTCATTAGGGTATGGACCCCCTTGTTGTCTAAACGGTGGAGCAACGTATGACCTTTGATTATTTTGGAAAGAATTGTTGTATTGAGGACGACCCATGTAATTCACTTCTTCTTGAGTAGAGGTAGTAGGAGGAGGAATACTCTCGACCACACTTACTTGCATAGGAGCTGGAATTTGATTTTGGTTTTGGCCTCCATAGACCAAATTACACACATTTGTCAATCTTTCCTCGAGAAGTGCAACTCGATCACCCGTTCCACTATTGGACTCTCTTTGAAAAGCATCATTTGCAGCTATGTTCTCGATGAACTCGTTCACTTGACGAACGGTCTTAGTCCAAACTGAGCCTCCGGCAAAAGAATTCAAGTAATTCTTGTCTCCTTCATGCAATCCAATTGTGAATGTCAAAAGTATATCTTCATCCTTCAAACCATGTTGAGGACAAGCCAACAACAAGGTTTGGTACCTCTCCCAAGCACTAGATATTGTCTCTCTAGCTTTTTGTCGAAAAGTCTTTATCTCTTCCCTCTCCTTCAACATTTTTTATGGAGGGTAAAATTTCTTGAGAAATTGTGAACTCAACTCCTCCCATGTGGCTGCTTTCGGATTCATAGATCGGATCCATGTCTTAGCTCTCCCGGTCAAGGTAAAATTAAAGAAATGGAGCTTCTTTTCATTATCCGACATCCCTTTGTATTTGATCGTGTCACATAACTCCATGAAGTTATTGAGATGAGCATTTGGATCTTCTCGATCACTTGATCCTTTGAAAGGAGACTCCTTTAACAACTTCAAAAGATTAGTATTAAGCTCAAACTTCTCAGCATCTATTGATGGTCTCTCAATACCATCATAATGCTCATTAACTCTTGGCTCAAAGTAGTCTCGGAGTAATGGTTCATTGTTTTGCAGTGGGTTTACGATTTGTGGTCTTTGGTGTTGAGGTTGTGGTGGGTATGGATAGTAAGGATAGTTATGTGGTGGTGGTGGATAGTATGGTTGGTTTATTGGGTAATTTTGGTAGTTGGGATATTGAGGTGGGTAGTATGGTTGATTTGGTGGTGGATAAAGTTGATATTGACGTGGTATAGGTTGTGGTTGTGGAACCTCCCTTTGAGCCAAGTGATCCTCACCTTGATGCACTTGTCCTCTTAATGGTTCCTCTTCTCTAATCTCATCTCGAGCTTCATTCATTTGATTCTCCATGTTCTCTCTATTCAATCTAGCTTCTCTTCTTCTCCTACGTAGGCTCGTTTCGATGTCCAAGTCAAAGGGTAGTAAATCTCCTCCTTGACTTCTGTTGGGAGAAATCCTAGCAGTCCCTGCCTTGGAGGCGAGCTGTGCTCAAGTCAACTCGTTCGCTCGATTAAAGCCATAGTTGCGTGCCGCCCGTGGCGCTGAAGCTAGATATTGGGTTTAAAGGAATTGATTGTACTACTTATACCAACAAGGTGCATCTTCTTTTCTGGTTCCCATTGTGAAAGAACTCTAAAGTTAAGCGTGCTTGGCTTGGAACAATTTCATGATGGGTGACCCCTTGGGAAGTTCTCAGGGTGCGGGCGAGTGAGGACATAAGCACGCTAGAAAAGACCTGTGTTGGTTTGTGAGGATAGTACATCAGTTCTACTCAGCGCAACCGATCCAACAATTGGTATCAGAGCACAGGTCACAGGTTCGAGTCCCCATGGCGCAAATAGTGGTATGTTTGGCTTCAAGTCAGGCTACTGCTAGGGGGGGATTGTTGGGAGAAATCCTAGCAGTCCCTGCCTTGGAGGTGAGCTGCGCTCAAGTCCACTCGTTCGCTCGATTAAAGGCATAGTTGCGTGCCGCCCATGGCACTGAAGCTAGATATTGGGTTTAAAGGAATTGATTGTATTACTCATACCAACAAGGTGTATCTTCTTTTCTGGTTCCCATTGTGAAAGAACTCTAAAGTTAAGCGTGCTTGGCTTGGAGCAATTTCATGATGGGTGACCCCCTGGAAAGTTCTCAGGGTGCGTGCGAGTGAGGACATAAGCACGCTAGAAAAGATCTGTGTTGGTTTGCGAGGATAGTACATCAGTTCTACTCAGCGCAACCGATCCAACAACTTCTCGTGTGCATATACCTACAAGAAAACGAGTATCAAATTCTCACAATAAAAACCAATCAAAAATAAAAGAAACAACAAATAACCAACAATCTAGCCGACTCCCCGGCAACGGCGTCAAAAACTTATTCGGTGTAAATGAGTCCTCACGCAAGTGTATGTGTTCGCTATTAGCGTGGTATGCTTGACCAAGTTTTAATATATATCGAACCCAAAGGAGACGGGGACTTGTAAGGAAAATTCATTGTTTCAATTTGCTAGCTAACAAAGCAATAAAGGGGAAAGGTATCTATCGTCTACTAATGCGTCAAAGAAGTAAACTACCTATCACCTTGGGTTGCAAAGTGAGCAAATGTGAGGGATATGTGCTAGTGTACTATCCTATGTTTCATGGAGTGAAGTATCACTTTATCATGCAATGAGATTGTGTATAATCAATGGGCAAGCCACTCCAACATGCAAAAGGTTTCCCTTAATAACATATCAAAGCCTCTAATTGTTCATCTAATTCACTAGAGATAATTCTCACTATCTTAGGAATTTTATCAAACACTTGATATGAATTGGCCTTAATACTAGAAAGTTTAGGAAAATAGATCTACTTTCGCAAGAGACTAACTCTCTAATGGCCCTTATTATCATCTACACATGCAAGCATTCATTCAATCTATCAATGTAGAGAATTGATCATACAACAACTCAAATCATTCAAAAGATCAACATATCACTACACTACTCCATAGGAATCATACACTAACACATAAAGGAATTAGCTCATGGCTAATTGAGTAAACATGAGAACAATTAAGCTAGGAACAATCACCATTAAGCAAGAAATGTAAAGAGATTTACCTATTTCAATGAAAATTGGAAAGATACAATTTACCTCTAAAATGCTAACTAGCAATCCGACAATTGAAATTGAAATTCAATCGGTGAGAATGTAGCCTTAGACCAGACGAGA
>JAPKLY010003568.1:5687-18057 GCA_026898435.1 Prunella vulgaris | reverse complement strand
TGACTTGGAGACCCAGAAAGAAATTCATTTCTCCCATCATTGACATCTCAAATTTCCCAGTCATCAGCTTGGAGAATTTCTCACAAAGCTTCAGATTAGGAGATCCAAATATTATGTCATCCAGATAAATCTGAACCAAGAGAATGTCTTCCCCTTCGGTGATCCGGAAGAGGGTCATGTCCACTGTTCCTTTCACGAACCCGTGGTCTATCAGGAATTGGGATAGTGTATCATACCAAGCTCTCGGAGCTTGCTTCAGGCCATAAAGAGCTTTCTTCAGGTGATATACTTTATTACCAACTTCGAATCCAGGAGGTTGCTCAACATACACCTCTTCATTTAGTACACCATTCAGAAAAGCACTCTTTACGTCCATCTGATACACTTTGAATTTCTTGAATGTTGCATAAGCCAGAAACAACCTGATTGCTTCTAATCTTGCGACTGGAGCAAAGGTCTCATCATAGTCGATACCCTCGGCTTGAGAGTAACCTTTTGCTACTAGCCTGGCCTTATTTCTGACAACAACATTCTTCTCATCCCTCTTGTTCTTAAAAACCCACTTGGTGCCAATAACATGTTGACGCCTAGGTCTTTCCACTAACTCCCAAACCTGATTTCGCTCAAACTGATTGAGCTCATCCTGCATGGCTAGGATCCAGTTGGAATCAGCTAGAGCTTCTTCTCTGCTTGTAGGTTCCTTATCACTTAGGAAGCAACAAAACATAGCGCTTTCACCAAAGGACAACCTCGTCCTGACCCCCTCATTGATATCTCAAATGATATCAGCCAATGAGTGATCATCTAGCCATCGCCTCCTGCTGACTGGAGCACTGGGAGCTACTGACATTCAATTGCCTGATCCTGAAACATTAGTCTCAACAATAATAGGCAAAGAAGAGGAACGAGCAAGAACAGGGGATACTGAGTCATTTCCTGAGGGTTGACCAATATCAAAGAAATTGTTTCCCCCTACAGTGTTGGACTCAGTAACTGTCTCAGGTGCAGAAGCATCATCACCGACAGTACGTACCTCAGGTTGAGTCTGTCCTTCCGTCTGAGAATCAACGTTTTCTGAGGCAGGGGCTTGCTGAGAGTTGGCCTGAAGTCCATCCTGATCTTCATCATCATCATCCCATCCCTTGGGAGCACTGACAAGTTTGATCTTGAATTCAGGATTCTTCAGACTCAGCCTTATTACCCTTTTGGTAATTCCCTCAGTATCAGGACTTGGAACCTATTTCCTATGCACTGATGCAGTCTCATCAAACACAACATGAGGTGTTTCCTCCACACAAAGGGTCCGACAGTTATACACCCTGAAAGCTTTACTGACTGAGGTGTATCCTAAGAAAACTCCCTCGTCAGATTTGCTATCAAAGGCTTTCAGCTGGTCTTTCCCATTGTTCAGGATGAAACACTTACACCCAAAAATATGGAAATAAGAGATGCGTGGTTTCCTCTTGTTCCAAGTTTCATAGGGTGTCTGAGCATGTCGTTTGTTCAGCATAGATCGGTTCTGAGTGTAGCAAGCAGTGTTGATTGCTTCAGCCCAGTACTTCTTGGGCAGTCCTGATTCACCCAACATGGTCCTGGCAGCTTCCTTCAGGGTTCGATTCCTTCTTTCAGCTACCCCATTCTGCTGAGGGGTCCTAGCTGCAGAAGTCTCATGAGCTATACCATGGTTAGTACAAAAGTCAGTTATAATAGAGTTTATAAACTCGGTTCCTCGATCTGATCGAATCCTGACAATGCTTTGACCCTGTTCAGTACTCAATTGCTTGAGTAACTCTGGAAGCTTGACCTGTGTCTCCTTTTTGTTCAGCAAGAAAATAACCCATGTGTACCTGGAATAGTCATCAACAAAAACAAGGGTATATTTCCTACCATTTATGCTGACATGAGTTACTGGACCAAAGAGATCCATGTGCAGGAGCTGAAGCACTCTGTCAGTAGAGAAGGCTTCCTTCACCTTGAATGAGGCTTTGGTTTGCTTGCCTTCCTGACACGCTCCGCACACGTGGTCTTTGCTAAAAACTTCATTAGGCAGACCATCTACAAGAGAAAGTCTAGAGATTTTGTTAATAATCTTGAAGTTTAAGTGACTCAGACGTTTATGCCAAAGCCAACTAAGCTCAGAGGAGCTCTTAGCGACCAGACAGGTTTCAGGAGGGCTGCTCTTGAAGTCAGCAAAATATACATTGCCTCTCCTGACACCTGTAATCAGAACCTGCAGTGTAGATTTGTCCTTCACAAGACACATATTAGATGTAAATTCTACACTATATCCTCGGTCACAAAACTGACTAACCGAGAGCAAGTTATGTCTCAGTCCTTCAACATATGATACATTCATTACACGGACAGAGTTAATAACAAGGGTTCCAAATCCTCTGGTGAAACCCTTAGAGTTATCACCAAAGGTTACCTGCGGGCCTTCTTGAGCTACATAATCCTGAAGGAGATCACGAAATCCGGTCATGTGCCTGGAACATCCTGAGTCCAAGTACCAGTCCTTCATCAGATCCTCCTTCTTCTTCTTGTAGCCCGCAGCGACCTGAAAAGAATCAGGCCTTAGGTACCCATCTAGTATTGGGTCCTACTGAGTCAGCCATACCCTTCGGGATCCAGATTTGTCTGACAATTCTGACAGCATCAGAAGTGTAGACCTGTTTCCCTGAAATGTCAACATACACAGTTCTCTTCTTCCTTTGTGCCTGGGAAGTTGAGGGTGTATGGGTGTCAGCCTCAGATACAGGAGCCCTATATTAATTTTTGGGGGTGGGCCTCCTGTTCCTCCTTGGCCTGGGTGCATTGGGCTGAAGTCTGTACTGAGCAGGAGCAGCTCGGGCCTGACCTCTTGGCACATGAGGTCTGGCCTGAGTGTTATCGGAGTCAGGTCTCCGTTGCCTTTCAGAAGCCACCTGGTTTGTCCTTCTTCTTAGAGAATTGGGACGCTCCTGATGGGCTCTGTGCCCTGTCTGAGGAGTCTGAACCTCAGTAGTCCTAGGTCTTGCCTGAGGTCTCCTTTGTCCTGAGTTGCTTTTGTTCTGAACATTTCTAGGCGGGGCCTGAGAAGTGCTAGGAACAAAATTCTTCCCAGTTTGAGGATTCCTAGGCTGGGCCTTGGAGTTCCCTTGGTCTGTCTTCCTAGACTCAGGATGAGAAACTTTGACCTTTTCCTTATAGTTGGTCCTTTGCCTGACAGGTTCAGCAGGCACTTTCTCCTTCCCTTTGCCTTTATTCTGATGAGCAACACTTAAGCTCTTGTCATCAGTTAGGGCAGGGACAAACCTTTTCTGAGAGTTGCTTCCTGAAGCACCTCTCTTCTTCTTGCCCTTTGGGTCTTTTGTGGCATCATAGCCTAACCCAGCTTTAGCACCATCAGTCAGCTGAGAGAAATTTGTCAACTCATCAACCACTTGGGTAGACGTGTATAACTTCTTCAGCTTGACCTCAAGATGCCCATTGGTTTCTTTCAGGGCCTCAATTTCAGTGGTGTATTGAAGCACCAATTCTGAATGAGCTTTCTCTTTTGAGATCAGCTCAAGATCCCAAGCAGTTTGCTAAGCACAAAGGCCAGCTTGCCACTCAATTTCGAGCATCATTCTTAGAGCAGTTCGCTCAATTATCAGTTATTCCTGAGCAAGGAACAAGTCAGTATCACGAGTCTCAATCAGCGAGCTGATTACACCCTTCAGTCTTTCTACCTCCAGTGGAGCTTCATCATGCTTATTCCTAGCATGAAGTAGCTCCTCCTGAAGATGTACTAATCTGAGGGCTTCCTCAGTATCTCTTACTCTGAGAGACTCAGTTAATCTATCGTTCTTCTCACTCAGTTGTGCGTTCACATCCACTATGTGAGTATGAGTCTCCTGCAGCCTTGAGAAATCAACCATCAATTGCTCTAGGGCGAGCTGAAGGTCAAGTTCTCCTGCTGAATCTGAGCTAAACTCTGGTGCGTGATCAGGAGAAGAGGCAGAAGAACATACCTCATCATCTGCCATCAGACAGAGGTCAACATACTCGTCATCTGAAAAGAGTTCAGGAGACCGGCGTCCAGGGCCATCTGAATCTGAGGAGTCCTCAGCAAGCAACGCTCTCCGGTCTGAAGCCCTGAGCTCTCTTTTGGCTTTCCGATCTTCTCGCTCACGAGCACTGAGCTCCGGACAATCATACTGGTAATGTCCGGTCTTTTTGCAGTGGTAGCACTGATCTACATCAGAAGAAAGCTTCTTGTCAGTGTACCTTTTATCAGATGATTCCCTCCTGCTCCCTGATGATCTTTCAGGTTTGGAGCTGGATCTTCTGGGCTCATCCTCTCTCCTCTTTTCATCTCTGCGTCGCTCAGACTCATTGCGATCACTCCTGGAATCTGAACCTCTTCTTTCTTCTCTCCGGGGGCTAGATCTCCTGGGGCTAGAGTACCTGCGATCACGGGTGTCAGTATAAAATTTTTTATACCTGCCGAAACGAGAGTTCAGTTTCTCAAATCGCCGTGCCATCAGGCTGTACTCCAAGGCTAGCTCATCTTTGTTCATGTCTTTCAGAGACTTGGAGCCAGATCCAGCCTCAGGCTCAGGAGTAGCTTTAAGAGCCACGCTCTTTTCCTTTTCAGATGTCTTCTCCTCACTAACTTCCTCACTGACAACACCCATCTTCTTCCTCTTATCGAGGTAAAATTCCAGAGCCTTCAACTCTGAGAATAGGTGAGAGTGAGTGATGTTTGTAAGGTCCTGAGTGTTTTTCAACAAAATTACTCCTGTGTCCCATCTTTCAGGGAGACAGTTTAGGATTTTAGAAGACACCTCCCTCTTGGGAAACTCCTTCCCAAGGGTTGCTAGCTCGTTCATCATCTTAATGAACTGAGCTTCCATCTGATCGATGGACTCTCCCTCTAGCATCTTGAAGGCCTCAAACTTCCTGATAGCAAGATCTCTCTTGTTCTCCTTGATCTTTTCTGATCCTTCACTCATCTCCCTCAGGGTATCCCAGATATCCTTAGCTGTCCTCAGATGCATAAGCCTGACCGAGTTCTCGTAAGAAACGATGAGGAGTATAATGTTCTTGGCAATATTATCCAGTCCGATTTGCTTAATCTGATCAGAATTAAGCGCGGACCTCTCCACTTCTTCATCTCCGGCGGCTGGAACAGGGACATTGCCAGAAACAGGCCAGGTCATCTGAAGATTCCTCATAAATCTGATCGGGCCATGCTCGATCACCTGAGGCATCTGATCATGGATAGAGTAAAGATGTGCGAGTACCCTGCATTTCCAATAGTCATAATTGTCAATAGAGAATTCAGAAAGATTGCCCTCGAGGCATTTAGAACCGGATGCCATGATATGCAGTTTTTCAGAAACAAGATCAGTTCAGTAGACCACCAAAAGTTTCTCCTCAAAAACTGTTGGTAAACAAAGTCAGTGATCTTTTGAACCACTGCTCTGATATCACTTGTTGGTCCCGAAATGAGTTAAATCAGTGTATGGGGGGAATACACTGATGTCAATTTTTTCTGAAAGACTCAGAAAAATGCTCTAACGCACTCAGTCAGGATTCCCTGAAGTACTCAGTACGCTGAAGGTCCACAGGGACAGCTGGGACGGTTCAGGAACGAGTCAGATAAACTGAGTGTGAGTAATGTGCTCGGAGGCTCAGTAGAGATAACAAACCTACTGACTGCTCGGAAGCGAGTCAGTTGGACTACTATCTCAGTGAGTCAGAGTACGTGCGGAAAGTGAGCCCTTAGATTCTACTCGTTTTAGTTTCTGAAAACATTTTCTCTGAGTTGCTTAGTAAATTGGTGGTTAAGGCTGAGTGCACAGTATTCCGATTCAGGATGATTGATTCAGTCCTGAAGTTAAAACCAATGCAGTATGTTCAGTTTAATATGATGACATTTATGATCCTGAACAAAACAGTAAATCAGCACACAGGGGACTTTTTAACGTGGTTCGGAGATAACCAACTCCTACGTCCACGACCTGATTTAACAGGAAGCTATCCTCAAAACCCTGAGGATAGGTACTTGGGTTTTACGTGCCAAGGGACACGAGTAGCCAACTTCCTCTCTTAGGAACTAACCCCTGGGCGTTTTACAAGTCCCAGTCCTTCTAACCAACCGATCTCACACCATGAATGGTTTGGTATTCTGGTTTCCAACTAAGATAGCTCTAGCAATACAAAACAATGCTAAATAATAGAGCTATCAATCTAAGTAAATACAGAGTGAATCCTACTACAACACTAGGGATTTTTAATTGCAGAGTGTTGTTTATGATATGTTTTTTGTTCTTAGATTCTTGAGAGTTTTCTCTTGGAAATTTCCAGTTAACCTTGAATGGGTGCAAGGTTCTCCATATTTATAGGCAAGATTTAAAATATATCCGTTGGAGGAGATCAAATCAAATCTTTCCTATTTTAGGTAGATTGCAGGCTAGAAATACTGTTTGACCTACCTGCCATGCTTATTCTGGCAAGTTGTCACATCACCTGCAACCTTCTTGAGACGCATTAAATGCTGCGCAGACTCGGTGCATGCGTGTCGAAAGATCATTGGCTCTCCGCTATAACGGCTAGTTGACCTTCAGACATTTATCCTTCCTCGTACATTCAATGCTCTGAGTCTCTTGTTAATAACTCAGTCTGAACGTGTGTCTTAATGGAGTCTTACTGACATTCTTTTTGTCTCTTGTCCCATAGCATAAATAACCTTTTGCTTTGGACTTACATGATTCAGGTGATCTGAACCACAGCCTGAGTCAGGGCCTATGTGCATTCAGCACATCCTGATAGGTTATTCAGCTCAGTATGTGTTACCTTTTTGCTTCGGACTTACAGGATTTAGGTGAACTGAACCAAGGCCTAAGTCAGGTCCTATGTGCATTCAGCACAGCCTGATAGGTGACACTTACTCTTCACTGACTGACTTCTGTCCTGAGTATGCTTAGTGTACTCAGTAGAAACATCAGCCAATGGTACTTCAGGATTGACTTCAGGATGAATCAGCAGGCTTCGATCTTCAGCTTCAGAACAGACAATCTTCAGCGAGATTGACTGACTCCTTCAGGATGGTTTACACTTCAGACTTCAGTAAATCGGGTCGACTCCAATATTCTTCAGTCTTCAGTATGGTCCTCCTGTACTGAATTACTAACCTAACTATCCTGAACTATTTTATCCTGAACAGCTATACTTAGGCAAATTCATCAGGGGTTTTGGGATCTAATCAAAATACTCAGATTGTCCCAACAATTTCCCCCTTTTTGATGATGCCAAAACCCTTAAGCAAATTCCTATTCATCTATACAATCAACTGATTTAGTCAGTGAGAATAACTCAGTACCACATGACAAACTAGGTACTTAGTCTATAAGATGAAAATAAGGAATGGGTTAGTACATTTCTTGATAAGGATTCAGAAAAGTAAATTCAGGAGTCAACAAGAAGTTGTACTCAGGAAAAATAAATAACTTCATTGATTGATAAGAAAATACAAGTATCCTGAAGCTATTACAAAATTCCTGAACAACTAGCTCCTGATCTAGTCTTCATCCTTATTCCAAGCAGTCAGTGGAATCTCGTACATCTCCAGTACTAGGTTCAGGACCTTCTTCATCCTGTTCTGATCAGCAACGGCCCCGGCAGCTCGTCCTACTCTGACTACTTCTTCAGAAATTGCTTTCCGGTCCAGCTGCTTAGAATTCCTAAAGAGTGGAGGAGGGTACTTGATGAATTCCGGAGGAGCGATCTCTACACCTTCAGTGTCAACATGTCTGATGATTTCAGCCCATAGATCAGGATGCTCCTGTGCCATCCAGTGATGGAGTATGACGTCTTTTTCTTCAGTCAGATAGTCCCATAACCCCACCACGTAGAATAGGTATGCCCACCTATTCCAGATCGGAATCCAAACCTCCAGCATCTCAATCGGAATGAAGTCTTCAACAAACTTCGATGGAGGATGACTTTGATCTTGTCTGACCACAATCTTCCTCTGAGTCTTTATCCGAGATCCAGATGATACAGATTTCTTCTTCTGGACCTGAGAAGTCAGATACTCATTAGATTCTTTTAGGCGCTGGATCTGACTGAGCATCGAAATTTCTTTCATTTTTGCTATCTTTTCAGCATCAGTCATCACCAATTTCTTCTGAGTGGTCAGCCCAGATGGCATTATTTGTTCCTCCATCTCCTTATATAACGGCTCGAGAGCCGGATCTTCAGAGGGTCTCAACTTCTTCGTATCTGAACCTTCAGCAGTTTCGATGACGGCTACGGATCTAGTCCTCTTTCTATCTGCAGCCTTCAGTTCAAGGGGAAAGTTCTTCTTCTTAGCTTTACCAGTAGTGGCAATTTGCTTCTTCCCTTCTTCCCCCTTTTTGGCATCATCATCATTAATACGTTTGACAACTTCATCCACTGACTCCGCCAAAAGATTGAAATGACTGTCCATCTCAGTCTGCTTCACCTGCAATTGCCCAATCTGCCCTGCCATTCCTCTCAGGCCGATACTGAGCTGATCAATGGCTGAATTGTGTGCAGCCTTCAGTCGACCCTCGAAGTTTTCCATCCTTGTGTCTAGGGCAGATGCAATTTTCTCCTTCTCCTATGCAGATAACTCCCTCAGCAGGTCCTCCTTCAGTTCAGCTTTTAGCTTGACCAACTTCTCATCAACTAGTTGATCAACCTTTTCAGAGAGCTGTTGATCCAGAAAATTGGCAAGCTTAGTCTCCTGCTGAGTCTGCACATCTGAAACCATCTGATTGCAGTTCTGAATAACATCCTTGGCTTGCTCTAAAATGACAGTGAGTTCTACATTGATTCCAGACCGAGCTTCCCGAAGGAGATCAATTGCTGCATGCATATCAGTGGCCATGTCATTCAGGTCACGGTCCAGCCTGTTCACTTTCTTGTTCAGCAGTTCAGAATTTGAATTAGCCCTACTAGATTTTCGCTCAACGAAAGGATGACTCTCCTGTGCAGATTGCCAAGAGCTCGTGAGGAATTGCTAAGAAAAATTTCTTCGGGTGTAGTCCATTTTCCTCTGACTCGGACCATGCCTGGTGGACCCTCTCCTGAAGCCTCCGCAATCCCGAGTCCCTGGATTGCTTCATCGCCCGGTGCACTGACTCCCTCAGTGCCACCTTGCTGATCGTCATCAGCAATTATCACCACTTCCCTTTCAGCTTCCTTCTCCTCTCCCCTCTCTTCAGCTTTCTGAGTCTCAGGCTCAGGATACGTTCTGCGGACTGTTCTGATAAAATCCACCATCTTGATCAGATGATGTAGAGAGTTTACATCAAAATGATCAAAGAGGGCGGCTTCTAGATCTGCAATGCAGTCCCATCCTCTGGACTCTCCTAGCTGGCTGAGCTCAGACCAAGTAGCATTTCTGATCATGGCAAAAGTGCGGAGTTGCACAACTGCCTCCTTCTGAGCCTCAGTGAGATTAGGGAATCTCCTCTCCACCATCTCAGCTGCCTCTCCCCTTGCAACTATCTCAAAATCTGAAAGAATGTTCACATCGGGCGCAGGGAAAGGCCATGGTGCTTCAGCCTGAACTGGTTCAGCAGCCTCTTGCTCAACTCCTCCTTCCTGAGCAGGCTCTTCCTGACCCAAACTCTGATAGGTTTCAGCAATGTTAAGAATCAGTTGGTTGGGGTCAGGGGATGCAACCTCTGGAACAGATGTAATCGGAGCAATTTCAAGAACAGCCTGCGCCTGAGCTGGTTCCTTCTCCGGAGTTGCATGCTGAACAGCTTCAGCAGCTCGCTCTTCCATAAGCTTCTTCTCTCGCTCTTCCACGAGTTTCTTCTCTCGCTCTGCTGACCCTGAGCAGAGAAATTTCAACTTTTGTTGCTTGGGTCTGGAAGGCTTAGATTTATCCTCCGCTGGCTTCGCTGTATCAGACTCGGAAGACTTGCCTGCCTGAGCCTGGACTTTTCCAGTCATGCTCGCCTGGGCCTTCTTCTTCTGAGTCCGAGGTCTTCTCCTTGTGCCAGCATCATCGGAATAAGCTCTGAAGAGATGGATTTTCGCTGGAATCTCGAGTGATTGGGCCTGATCCACATCACCGATATCCAGGGTCTCCAAGAGCATAGAGATCTTGGTGCCGAAGTGCATCTTGGCCTCAAAAGTCGCCTGCCCCTCTGGCGAGTACTTGATTTTGCTGGTCTCAGCCACCAGCATTTGGAGGAAGTAACCCTCCCAGTTAAAATTGTGCAGAGAGGCGTCGGAGATAGCCATCATTGTGTACAGCTTCGGTCTGGAGATCTGCTCCAATCCTCCAGCAATCCCCATCACTCCTTGACTTGTCAGGTCGAAGAAGTGATGGTTTTCAGTCCTCAAGACTGATTTATTCAGGCCAGATTTCAGGACGACATCCCCGTCGCACAGGGACTGGAGAAAATCCTTCTCATTCCCAAACACATAATCCACTGGGCTTCGTCCTGTATTGGGAAGATTAAAAACCTCCTTAATCTTCTCCCGGATATTGAGAGTGACCCATCGCCTGATCATCTCCTCCTCACCATCCTTTCCCTTTTCACAGGTGGTCAAGGGAATACAAGTTTCCCACTCCTGGGAGTCCTTGTTTTGCGCCATCTTCAGGTAGAAGGCAGCAATGAGTCGGGGGTGGAGCCTCTGTGGCTTTGCAGTGATGAACTGCAGAAGACCTGCATTATAAAAAAGCTCTCGTACAGGCAAAATATCTGGGTTATTGGAAGAAAAATCCCCATTGGGCTCGTAGTGTATTTCGTTCCTTAAATGGAAAAGATTTCCAAAGAAGGTATCGGCAGAAGGTGAAGCCATGGAAAATTTGAAAGAATTGAAGAGAATCGGGTTTTTAGAGAAGGTAAGTTAAGAAAATATTGGGTGCATAAAAGTTTTAACAACACGATCTTCTCTTATTTATAGAAAGAGGAATTCGGTTTTAATCGGATGGTTTAGAAAAAAGTGACCTATGAGATTCAATGGACAAGATTGAGCAGTAAAAAGCATTTGCCTTTTCGGTTTTTCAAAAGTAATTGGTCAAATTTTATCGAAAACTGTTCCCGCCCACAGTGCATTAAATGCACATTAGAGCATGTCCGTATTTAATTCAAATAAATTGAATTAAATAATAACCGAATATTAAAATGAATGGCTGGGATCATTTGGCAAATTAAATTGATTTGACAATACAGCAAACAGTAAAAGGATAATGCACACAATATCAGATGACTAGACAAAAATCAGGAAACATACCAGTCAGTCAGATATGTATTCTGACTGATACCACTTATTGCCCTATCAGGGTGACAAGCCCTGAGTTCAGTGTCCTGAATCTTAGTCAGTCTATACTGATCATCCATTTTATACTGAATGTTCCCCCTACAACCATTCACATTCTCTCTGGGATTCCTTAACCCTGAGTCCATATGAGTTATTCCCCCTGACCTTGTGCATTCTTATCAGAGATTCAGACTGAATCACCTAAGCCTGGGTCTAGGAGTCCTAACTCTACTGATAACTCAACAAACCTGGTTTCAGGCAAAGCCTTAGTCAGGATGTCAGCTCTCTGTTTTTCAGTAGGGACTCTCTCCATCCTGATGTCCTTCTTCTCAACATGATCTCTGATAAAGTGATGCCTGATGTCTACATGCTTACACCTTGTGTGTAAGACTGAGTTTTGGGATATGGCAATGGCACTATTATTGTCACAATAAATTGGGACTTCAGTGGCCTCTATTTGGTAGTCTCTCAGTTGTTGTTTCAGCCAAAGAATTTGAGAACAACAACTGCCTGCCGCCATATACTCAGCCTCAGTAGTAGATGTTGCAACACTGGTTTGCTTTTTAGAAAACCAAGAGATCAGTTTACTCCCTAGAAACTGACATGTGCATGTAGTTGATTTCCTATCAAGTCTACAGCCTCCATAATCAGCATCTGAATAGCCAGTCAGTTCTAGGTTGTCATCAGAGGGATACCAAAGTCCTAAATTGACTGTACCTCTCAGGTATTTCAGAATCTTTTTGGCACTCTCTAGATGACTCTTCTTTGGATCAGACTGATACCTTGCACAAACTCCAACTGCATAAGTGATGTCAGGACGACTAGCAGTCAGATATAATAAAGATCCTATCAGTGCTCTATATTCAGTCTGATTTACTGAGACTCCTTCTTTGTCAGGATCCAGCTTCTCATTTGTGTTCATGGGAATGCGTGAGACTCTGCTGGACTAAACTCCAAATTTCTGAATCAAGTCCCTCGCATACTTGGACTGATTAATGAAAATTCCGGAGTCAGTTTGCCTGACTTGGAGACCCAGAAAGAAATTCATTTCTCCCATCATTGACATCTCAAATTTCCCAGTCATCAGCTTGAA
>JAPKLY010003567.1:0-17794 GCA_026898435.1 Prunella vulgaris | reverse complement strand
CATCCTGCCCCGTACTATATATTAAATAAATATATAATATTTTATACTATATAAAATACATTCAATATATAATATTTTATAATATATGAAATAAAACTAATATCCTACATTTATAATATATCAAATAAATATAAATTATATTATTTATTGTAACTCTAATCTAAATTTATTTTTGTTGAATATATTTTGATAAATTTGTTGCATTATTTTTATTTTTAAATAATTTTTATTTATCTAAAATATATTATATTATTTTTAATATATAATTATATACAACATGGGGCAGGGCGGGCGAATCTGCCCCGCACGGGGCAGGCATGGGGCGCAATGTTCTGCCCGCAGTGGGGCATGGGGCAGGACGGGGCGGTGGGGCAGAGGCACGGGGCAGGCATGGGTCTTTAGATACCCGCCCTGCCCTGCCCCATTGTCATTCCTAGCTGTTTCGACTGCAGCTGCCCCATTGCCATCCCTAGTTGTTTCGACTGCAGCGGCGATGCACAGTGGATGAAGAGAGCTTAAAATGGCAAAAATGTCTTTTTCTTTTTGCACAACTTCCTGAGCACAGCCCCACTATAAATTCAAATAACTGAACTGTCACGTAGGCCCCATTATTCAAATCATCTAAAGCTTTCGTCAGATGGTTGATGAGGGGCCCCACCCTCGGTAAACGACCTATAGTGTCAATTCACGAAGACCCACAGGTCCCACACCCTTGACAAATTACTTCTATGGTTTGTTTTATCTTGTTAACATTCTCCTTTGTATCGAGTGTCTTGCTGTTTTTATTTAAAGTCACTCTTTAATTAAAAAAAATTTTGTGGTTAATGTTTTATATATATATATATATATATCAAATATTATACTCTCTTGAATTATATATGATTAATTAATATATTTTTTAATTTTATTTATATATATATATATTGTATTTGGCTCACAAGAACACACCGCAACAATGAATTCCATATGTTACATTTACATGCTTTTTTTTTCTAGCTAGCTAGTCCAATTATTAATTAATTATATGCGTATGTTAGTTTATAAAGTATTAAGATATAACAAAATTTAAATGAGACTTTCTAATACATAAAATATAATATTTTTTATAACAATTTAATTATTACAAATCTTATAAAAACTTATACAAGAAGAATCAAGAACAAAAAAATATTGTTCATAATTAAAAATCAAGAAGAATAAAAATGACTTTGAAAATCCACCAGCCTTCATGAACCAAACCTAATCATGACCCACATTTTCCAATGACTCCAACGATGGAGGTTTTAGTAGAGGCTGTCACGTGACTAGGACAGCAGTTCAAATTCTAGGGTTTTGTATTTGTGCTATCTGCAGCAACTGAGGATCCTCCAACACATTGGCAACGGACATTGATTTACTTCCACACGCCAATAGAGCGATTGTTGTGGAATTTGTCCATACTTTGAGTCTTGAAAACCAATGTGATTACTTTGACCATTTAAAAAAAATTAGATATTAGTCAAGGTCTGGGGTGACAATCATTTCTCAATGACTGGGTATCTGGCTCAAGACCGGACTAATTAATAGTAGATAAGAAGGAAAAAGAACAGTTAGATCATAAACCTAAATATGGCTCTGCAGCCATTCATAAATTACAGATTTGCGTTTCTTCCCACGGTTTATGAGTTCTTACCGTAACTTGATGTAAGACAACTCATGATTATGACAACACTTAGAGATTGAGAAAATATGATTGTGAGAATATTATGAGATAGAAAAAATCGATTAAAATCAAGAGATTTAATGTGTGGTGAATTGTTCATGGTGAATGAGTGACTTTTTCTCCTTACAAAAGAATGCAACAAGAATATCACTCGTAGGAAATGTGAACTACACTAGTGACATTTGGTTGCCTCGATCACTTACTTCATCAATTCAAAGATCTAATTGAGAATTTTTTTTTAATTATATGTCAGAAATTAAAATAAATAGAGGAATTAAAATGGATGCAAAAAAAAAAAAAAAGATATATTTGAAAATAAAGAAGAAAGAAGATTATCACATATATGCATATGTACTTCTGAAGACGAATGAGAAAAACTATCAATGAGTACTCATATTTATAGGTGCAAGGATGAGTACCATGTGAAAAATTATTTATTTCTAGCAAATAACAATTAATGTGAGCATATCTAAATATAAAAGGATAAGAGAATAAAAAATTAAATATTATTTATATAATGGATGAGATGGAGATAGAAAATTGAAGTTGAGTATAATCTAATGAATAGTAAATTTATGTTTGGTTAAAAAAAACAAATAGAGTTGGTTATTAAATCTTTATGTCAATTTAAAATTAATATTATAATATATTTTTATTGTTAGTTAGTAAGATAATTAATGATTGAGTGAGAGAAGTAAGAGAGATGATAAAAAAAAAGTATGAGAGATAATACATGTGTAAGAAAAAGTAAGAGATATAGTATATGGATAAGAGAAAAGTAGGAAAATGATGAGTGAGCGAGAAAAAGTGTTGAGATTATATAAAATAGGATGAAAATAAGTATGTAGCTAAAAATTAAATTTATAAAGTTTGGGTCTAAAATTGCTTAGTAGGTTTGACGATTTTTAGGAAAATTTTGTTATACTATATTTTTCAGGGTGCGTGCCTGACTCTTTGAAACTTCCAAAAAACTTAGATTATGTTTGATTTTTATTTGATGATTTGCCACAACTTTAATAAAAATAATCTCATGTAAATTAGCATAAATGATAATTGGTGTATTATATAGTATTAGTTATAATCTTATGTAGTATGAAATGTCTAGAATCCTTTGGCCTTCCTATTTAAATTCTCAATTTTATAATTTTGTGGTTCACTCTAAGTAAAGAAATAGAAATCACTAGTTAAATTATTTGGCATTGAAAAAAATCAAATTATTGCAAGTTAAATTCAACGGCTATAAGTTAATATTTTTCTATTAGATTTGTATTATCATTGTTAATATTGTAAAAATTATATATAATTAATTAACTAAACTACTATTCAATTTGAATGTGTTTTAATTTAATTTAATTTTCATTAATTAACTAAAACATAGCAATTTTATTTTATTAATTTTCACTAATTATTTATATTAAAAGAACTTTATTATTAAGCCCAAAATAAAATCAACTTATTACAAAGTAATATTATAATATTAATAAAAAATATTAAATTGGAAAAAAGAGTATTTCTAATCGGTGCAATTACTTTAGGGGCCAATTACGAAATAGTACAAAAATAAGCATTATTTTCAGATTGATACAATATGTAAAAAAATAACTCTATTATTCAAATTATATTTACACTATTATGCAAAAAATTTGTACCTATTTGAAAATAGTGCATTATTTTTGTATCAACCTGTGATTATTTCTTTAGTTATTTAATTGGTCTTTTGCTATCTATCTTCCTATGTAATTAGTTTTTAGGTGCAAATTCATTTAATTTTCATGTGAATGCAAGTCAAATATATATTTAATTAAGCTTTATACTTTTACAAATATTCAACTGACTTATTATTTATATTAATTTATTATATGGCATACTGCAAGCTAACATTATAATTGATATTAATTAACAAACATTGAATATAATTTTTAAAAATAAAATAATACGATTAAATTGGCAATGCATAAAATTAATTTTATCATATATTTCAATTGAATTGACAAATCAAATCTAATGTTTCTATAAACATATAAAATTAACAACTTATGATAGATAGTAATGTTATAGAGAAAATTACAAAATGGTTCATAAATATACACTAATTATAAATTGGTTGTGCAGAAAAAAATATGTTTTTACACTGAAAAAATTATACTTCTGTATAAATATTGTGAATTAATTTATAAATATAATAAATTTTTTGAACTAATATACAAATACCCCAATATTGACGTCTCGCAATTTTTAAATATGATGAAATATATTCTTAATTTTATGATATCATAGTTAACCAACATATGATCTAACATCTCGTGTCCCACATCAACATATATATGACTTTGAAGAAACCAAGAAACAATAAATTGCCAAGAAGATCCAACATT
Source organism: Prunella vulgaris (assembly GCA_026898435.1). Lineage (NCBI taxonomy): Eukaryota > Viridiplantae > Streptophyta > Magnoliopsida > Lamiales > Lamiaceae > Prunella > Prunella vulgaris. The sequence continues at coordinate 13,717 of JAPKLY010003567.1, read as the reverse complement.
CTTTTAGAGGCCTTGAAGAAACTCCATAAAAGTTCCATAACTCCACCTTCGAAATTCAACAGAAAATACAAATCAATGTAAGTTTCTGGAATATATCTGCAAAAAACAAACAAAATCATCAAGATCTGGTCAAGGTTGAAAATAAAACCAACTATATTTAAAAATAATAATAAAAATTTAGGTTCTAAAATAACAAAGAAAATGTGTTATAAAAAAATGATAACTTACCCCCTCGTCTCAAATGCAGAAGTTTGAGAAGATGAGGTGGATTTCGAAAGAGAAAAAAGAGAAATATGACTGTAAAAAATATATGAGACAGAGAAAATCTGTTGAACGGACTTGTTATGAAAATTGTAAGTTGTTTGTACTTAAATTTATAGTGCAATAAGGATTCAATATACATTGTATTGTTCATATGATTGTGTTTTTTTTTCTCTTCCCTTTACAAGAGAATGCAACAAAATATCAAGTACAAAAAATATGAACTACACAACTTGTGATATTTGTGAGACACAAAATAAATATACTGATAAATATTTGAAAAAAAAATAAAAAATAGAGAAGGTTATATATGCAATGTGCATATGTGAAGAAGAATATGAAAAACAATTGAAGAGAACCCATATATAGGTGCAAGGATAAATAATGTAATTTGCCATTAGCTAATGAAGCAAAAGACAATTAATATTGAAAAAATTCCGCCTCATCTAAAGTTCAAAGTTGTAAAAGGGTGTGAAATCAATTCATTTATTTAATTTTTCTAACAAATATTAACATATCTAAATGTAGAGATGTTAAACGGGCCGCGGGCTGGCGGGCCGGCCCGTTTAACCCTGTTTTTTACAGGGTTAGGTCCTAGTATATGGCGGCCCGTATAAAACCGGGCCTTTTTGGCCCGGACCGGTTAGCCCGCGGGCTAAACGGGCTAGCCCGTGAGCTAAACGGGCTAGCCCGCCGGTTAACCGGGCTGGCCCGGTAGCCCGATTTTTTTTAATTAAATTAAATAATTAATATATAATATAAGTTAATTAAATTGGAAAGTGATTGTGGGCTGTGGAGGTGTGGGCATGTGTATTGTGGTTGTGGGCTGACCTGATTTCTTCTCACTTGTGTTACGTAATTGTAAACTTTATTAATTATATTATTATTAATTATTAATTACTAATTCATTATTAACTAATAATTTAACTACAGATTAAAATAGAAAATAAGTAAATAAGTTAGATCTCAATTAATTCAAAATATTTAGGGATGTGTGAACTTTAGTTATTAAATCATTAGTTCTATTTTATATTAAATTTTAAATTTGCAAAAAAAATTATCACGAGCCCGTTAGTGGCCCGTTTAGCCCATGAACCGCTAGGGTTAGGGTTAGGTCCGAGCATATAGCGGCCCGTTAAGGATGAACCGCTAAGGCCCGGGACCGTTTAGGCCCGGAGCCCTATAGGGCTGGCCCTGTAGGGTTAGGGCCAGCCCGTTTAACATCTCTATCTAAATGTTAAAAAAAAATACAAATTCTCATACAGAACTTATTCATAGTATGAAAAGGTAAACTGCACAAATGATCTATTTGTGCTCATGAATTTGGTCCTTTTTTCAACATAAATGGTCCCATAAGATAAGGTTGCTCAGTATCTAGAAGGAAAATGAGATGTATCCATCCAAAATCAGCTAAGATGGATGACAAATCATCTCCATCCAGAGTCTTAAAATGTACTCATCGTTGTGTATTAATTGAATTAAAAAATTTGTTGCTAATATTAATGATTAATGTATTTATATTTTTTTAAAGAATGCATCGTGTAACGAAATGGCACTATAATCCAACCCTAAAATTACCATCTTCTTAATTTGATGTATCCCAACTTTTCAATACAGGCATTATCACAGATGTATTTTATGTTAGTTTTGATGCTCAAAATTTGTAAAATATAGATAATAAATATGTCACATTAGCTCTAATTAAAAAAAAAAAAGTAAATGTGAGGTATGTTCAACAAAATTATTTAAAAAGTTGAGATTAAATTTATATTCGAAAAAAATAAGTTATTTTATTCTCAATTAAGCCAATATGGAATGTAAACAGAGATAGAAACTTAATTTCAGTATAATTTCAATAAAGAACATTCCAAATACTCTCATTACAAGTCCTAATTAGGTTTTAAAAAAAAAAAAGCCCCTCCCTCCAAATACTAATATTACAAGTGTTATGTCCAAAAGAACATCTTCTCTCCAAATACTCTCATTACAAGTGCTAAATTCTATTAAAAATGTAAATCAAACGTTATAAAGGTCCTCTATCTTCTCGAAGAATATTAATCTTTTCAGCAGATTGAATACGAGCTGAAGATCTTGGGATTAGATCATCCCGAAAGAGCTTCTCTTCAAAAAACGAAAAGTTAAAGGTGGATAAAGAGAGGTGGATTCCGAAAGAAAAGAAAGAACAATCAATGTTTCGGATTAAATAGACCTTTACGGTCCTGCGACCATTTATAGATTACAGATCCGCCGTTCTTGTCATTTCTCTTTGAGAGAATAATATGAGATAGAGAAAATCTGTTGAAAATAAATGATATGAAATTGATTAAATAGCATTTGTTAATGAATTTTTTCAATTTTATACCCATTTTGAAAATCATAAGTTGTGCGGTACATTTATATTTAAATCTGTTGCAGACAAATAATTTAATATATAGTGAATTGTTCATGATGAATCTAAACTACACTGCATGTGCATAACATTTGATTGTCTCGCTCACTTATTCCATCAATTTGAAGATCACTGAGAAAGAATTTTTTTGTTATATAGTGAAGAAAAAGAAAAAAATAGATTGCACAATGCTTATGTTTCCTCAAAATTCCAGTAATGTGAACCACGTTCAAGTCACAATAGGAAATGGAATAATCTTTGACATCTGGAAAAATAAATAGTGAAACAAGGCACTGAGATAGCACAGCAGGAGTTCTAGATTTTCACGAGCGAGGCTGGGCCTTCTTCGCAGCGGATTCCGGCGTTGGCTCTTTTCCGGCGGAGAAAGGTTGAGCAGCGGCGAATTGAACTCCAGCGCAACGGGCTTTGAGCAGGGGCGAATGTGGACTGTAACAGAGCATTGGACGGCGGTGGGTCTTCTTTCTCCGGCGAGCGCAATTCAGGCGAGGTCCGGTGATTTCCGGCAGCAACGGCGTCAGGCGAGGCAACGGGCTATGGCTGCTTCGGTTGTAATGGAGGTTGGATTGAGGCGGTGGTTTTTTATTTGCGGCAGTTGGCGAGTTGAATTGGTGGTGGATTGAGATGGGTTTGCCCATTTTCATCAAAGGAGACGGTGGTTGTGTTATGGCTGGGTGTGTGAGAGTGGTTGAAGGAATGCCACGTTTCCTCTCTTTTTTAGCACGAGATGGGAAGGAAATCAGATTGGGACGCGGGTGGAATTCAGATGGGAAGGAATCATGAATACCCTGCCATCAGCTTCTTTTTCTCCATCAATTAATGCATTCAAATTGAATAAATGATGCACTCAAAAGATTATTTGATGCACCAAAAGATTCTTTGATGTCTGGGATACACTCAAAAGCACAAACCTTACAAATAAAATAAATAAATGAAGTTATTCATAATTATTTATAATAAATTTAAAAACTATTTAATGTATAAATTTGAGTGTATACCTGCAATGCTAATGTAAAGCCCCAAAATAAGTACTATTCTTTATTTGTCATCCTCCAGCGAAATCCATGTAATGTGTAATCATAATTTCATTCGGTCTATCAGACATTGTGTCGAACACCTTGTGCGCAACTAGTGCTGTTAAAATAAACGAGCTGCTCGTGAGTTCGGCTCGGCTCGGCTCGTTAAAGCTCGAACTCGGCTCGCTCGAATAGCTAAACGAGCCGAGCTCGAGTATCATTAAAGCTCGTTTACATTAACGAGTCGAGCCGAGCTAGCTCGCGAGCTACTCGTTAAGGCTCGAATAAACTCGAAAGTATAAGGTTATTTTTGTAAATTCATAAATATATATTATTTTCCTAAATTCCTAATTCTAACCCTAGACCACACCACACCTAACATCTCAATTCTCAATTCTAATCTATTGCCCCTTCTCCACAAGACGGCGACTCCCAGGCTACAGCCCACCGTGCAGCCACCGCCGCGCCACCGCAACGCTCAACCCACGAGGGGAGTTCTGCCGACTGCCAACTCCCAGCCTCCGCGACGCCCTGCACCGCGAGCACAGCCTGCACCGCCGATGCCCTGCACCGCGAGCACAGCCTGCACCGCCGATGCCCTGCACCGCGAGCACAGCCTGCACCGCCGAGCACAGCCTCCGACGCCCAGCCACCGGGAACGCCCTGCACCGCCGACGCCCAGGCCACCGCCGCGCCACCGGACGCTCAACCACCGCATTGCTCAGCCACTTAGCGACGCCCAAGAGGGGAGTTCTGCCGACGCCCAGCCGCTGCCAACTCCCTGCCTCCACCGACGCTCAGAGTACAAAAATTTGCAAATAAAAAATTCGAGCTCGAGCTCGAGTTCGAGCTCTATCGAGCTTAGCTCGTTTGGCTAAACGAACCGAGCTCGAGCTCGAGCCGAGCTTACTCTTAAAATAAACGAGTCGAGCCGAGCCTTCTTTTTAGCTCGAAATGTTTAACGAGCCGAGCCGAGCCTAGCTTGAAATGTTTAACAAGCCGAGCCGAGCCCTAGGTAATCGGGCTCGCTCGGCTCGAATAACAGCACTATGCGCAACCCCATTTTCCAAACTTTGGTAAACCAGGATAATACAAATTATACATCTCGCTACACACAACTCCTTCTGCTAATGTGAACATTCTTACTATGCATCTACAAATTGATAAGCAAGCAAAAAACCCAATTCACTAAACTAATCCCACTATCTCAAATTCTAAAACCAATAAGAGTTCAAAAAAATTTCAATCAACTCACCGTGTCCACCAATGCTCGTATCCGGAGCAAAGAGAACGCTCGCTTATTGTCTTGTTCTCTATCTCAATATATGGAATATATCACATTTGAGAAGAACGATATTAAATTTGGCACGAAAGTAGAAGAATAATGAAGAAACATAATAGCATTCAACAAGAAATTTTTTTCGTTTAAATAAGGGTTCTTCTGATTTGGGGCTTTGTAATTGAAGAAGAAATTTGTTAAGAGATAAAGAGAATTATAAATTGGGGTAGAGAGAATTAGAAATTGAGGAGAGAAAATGAAACACATATGTAATTTTGTGGGATTTTTATAATTAATTTTATTAAATAAATATTTAAATTTGCCATATTTGACTATTCCCACGTTTCTGAGCCATCATGATGAAAAGGACCGTGTTTTGTTGCAAAGGGGTTTTATGTTTGCAAGATAATTGGCGGCTCGGAAAGAATTACAGAAATGGAAAACGTAGGCCGTGAAGTACCAGAGAATGCCAATGAACGTCAGTAAACCTTAGTTGCTAGTTGAATAATTTTTAGAGATATGGTGTAATTTTCTTATTGTATTTCTTTGATGATTTTCAGATTGCCTGAATCTGAATCAGCTGGAAAATCTGATGCTTGTGAAGGATGCCCTAATCAGGAGGTTTGTGCTACTGATCCAGGTTGGTTTTCCAATTTCTATTGTGCTTTCGTTTTCTGAATTTCACAAAACATTTTTGAATTGAGGATGGTAATCGTTATGGATGTGTTGTCCGAACAATTTGAAGGCCTGCAGTTAATTGTCATGTAGACATTTTTGCATCATCAAATTGCCCTCTGTATGTGCCTTTGGTATAGGCTGTAAATGCATTTAACCATTCTTGCTATATCTATGAACTTGTTAGGAGGAATGTTGCTATTTCAGGGATCTCATTTTGAATTGTCAAAGTCGCAAAATAATACTTTTGGCTCTTAAAAGAGTCTGTGGGCTTATAGCAAAAGAGATATAGAAATCCTAATCAAAATCAAAATCTTTATTAGCAATTAAAGGAAATTGATATAGATTGCGAAGGACATTTTCAGAAGAAGGTTGTCCTCCTGAACTAGAGGAAATCGGAAAGAAAATTGTTAGAGATTGCGAAGGACTTCCTCTATCCATTTCTGTGATTGGGGGACTTCTTCGAAAAAACATGAAACGAGAGTATTGGGAGATTGTTGCAAGGGATACAAACTCAAATTTGATGTTGGAGAAGGATGAACATTGCTTGAAGATATTATCGTTGAGTTATAATCACTTGCCGGCCCATCTGAAGCCCTGTTTTCTTTACATTGGTATATTTCAGGATAATTATATGGTTAATTTCACAGGGCTTATCAGGCTCTTTGTTGCCGAGGGGTTCCTTAGACCAAATAAACACCAAAGCTTGGAAGAGATTGCAAGTGATTACTTAAATGATCTCGTCGATAGAAATCTCATTTTAGTTCAGAGTAGGAAGTTTAACGGAGGAATCAAATATTTGAGAATGCATGACCTTGTGACAGAAGTATGTTTGAGGATAGCTGAGAAAGAGAAGATCTTTTATAAGATGCGGCTGACTGACAATATTCCACCAGACATGAGTAGGGAGTGTCGCATCGCTCTTTTGAAAAGGGATCAGCCTCGACCCTCTGATGTTTTCCCCACAACATCATGTGTGCGTGTGCGTACATCCATATCCAATGGGGTGCTTTTTCCTTTAAACTGTTGGTTGTTGAGGGTGGTGTGTGGCATTGATATTGATTCCGTGGAAGATATTCCTCAACTGGTTAACTTGCGGTATCTTAGTTGCTATCTTGAGGTGTCCCAATGCAAGCTTCCTTCGTCTATATCCCTACTGTGGAATCTTCAAACATTGATCATGGATGGAATAGTCGAAGCACCAGTCGAGATATGGCATATGAGACAACTTAGGCATATCCAATCCTACTATCTCTTTCTCCCTGATCCTCCTCCTAGCGACAAAGTGGACCAGCAAGACGATTTTCTCTTGCCAAACCTACGCACACTTTCACAAGTAATTAACTTCAGCTTTACTGAGGAAGTGTGCAAGAGAATCCCAAACATCACAAAATTGCGTATCTTTTACAATGATTTCTCCAGGGGATGTCAGCAAAAGTCCTACTATTATCTCAACAATCTCGTCAACTTACTTAAACTTGAAACTCTGTGCTTCTATTTTTGGAAACCACCGAAAAGAGATGATTTGCTGCATAGTCTCCTGCTCCCAAGGTCGCTCAGGAAGTTGTCTTTATTTAATTGTCATCTTCACTGGGAAGATCTGATATCATTCGGGTTTTCGTTGCCTCATCTTGAAGTTCTCAAATTATATTGGAATTCGGTCGTGGGACCCGAATGGGATTGTGTTGAGGGAGCATTTCCTAGTCTGAGATTCTTGAAAATTTGTGATGCAGATCTGATGAAATGGACAGCAGAGGACTCTGATTTTCCAAAGCTAGAGAAGCTTCTTCTACTAAATCTGGAGAAATTGGAAAACATCCCATCAGGTGTGGGAGATATACAAACACTTCAATACCTTCATTTGTATGATTGCAGCGTGTCCACCACAAATTCAGCAACTGAGATACTGGAGGAACAACGGAGTCTCGGAAATGACTACCTTCAAGTTGAAGTAAGGAGGAAGAGCAGAGCTTAAAGAAAAAGAGAGCTTCACAATGAGGAATTTCCAGCATAAGACCTTTGAAGGTGCTACCGATTGATCGAAAACACAGTTCTTAAGTTTCATGTACATAGGCCTCCACAAGTCTACAATTTGCAAGTTCCATTTTTCCACATTTGAAGAAGTTGGTTTGCTTTTTTGTATAGCTGAACTGTGAATGTGCATTAATTAAGAGTGAACAAGATATATCTGGTGTTTGCAAAATGTCTTATAAAACTTAGTTGAAATTCAATTATATGCAACAATTTCTAGCTTGCCAACAAACCTGCATTGTATCAAGAAGGTCTGCATTCTTTACGTCTGGTTTGTCCTCGTCCAACTTCGAACTATTTCTTAGTGTGCCTGATCGTATGTGTTATCCTAGTGTCAAGTTTAGAAGTCGAGTTTTACTTTTTCTAATGATGCGTAGCACAATCTATTGTGCCTTAACAGACAGGCTGGGGGTTACGAGGTGATGTTTTCTCTTTAAAAAGATAAAAAAGGAACTCGATGCTTGTGGGGTAGACGGTATTTAATTGTTTCTCCTTGATCCTCCTCCTAGCGACAAAGTGGACCAGCAAGACGATTTTCTCTTGCCAAACCTACGCACACTTTCACAAGTAATGAACTTCAGCTTTACTGAGGAAGTGTGCAAGAGAATCCCAAACATCACGAAATTGCGTATCTATTACGATGATTTCTCCAAGGGATGTCAGCAAAAGTCCAACTATTATCTCAACAATCTCGTCAACTTACTTAAACTTGAATCTCTGCGCTGCTCTTTTCGTCATCTACCGGAAATAGTTGATTTACTGCGGAGGCTCCGGCTCCCAAGGTCGCTCAGGAAGTTATCTTTATATCATTCTACTCTTTACTGGCAAGATCTGATATCATTCGGGTTTAAGTTGCCTCATCTTGAAGTTCTCAAATTATATCAGCTTTCGGTCGTGGGACCGGAATGGAAAACATTAAGATGCAGATCTGATGAAGTGGACAGCAGAGGACTCTGATTTTCAAAAGATAGAGAAGCTTCTTCTACTAAATCTGGAGAAATTGGAAAACATCCCATCAGGTGTGGGAGATATACAAACACTTCAATACCTTCATTTGTATGATTGCAGTGAGTCCACCACAAATTCAGCAACTGAGATACTGGAGGAACAACAGAGTTTCTGAAATGACTACCTTCAAGTTAAAGTATGGAGGAGCAGACCTTCACGAGTAATTCTCAAGCGCACGGCCTCTGAACTGTTAGCACGACATGCTACCGATTGATAGAGAATACAGTTCTTCCATGTATATAGGCCTCCACAAGTCTACACATTTTTCCATCCTCATTTATTTTCCATATATGCAAGAGTTGGTTTGCTTTTTTTTTTTTTATATAGCTGAACTTATAATCAGATGAATGTACATTAGTTGAGGTTGAACAAGATATATCTGGTGTTTGCACTAAAACCAAGTTGATTGTATTAGGTGATATATGGAGTATCAAAGTTCGGGATAAAATAAGGTTTTTCTATCTAGAAAATGATTGTAGAAGTCGAGCTGTAATAACTACATTTATTAGCCTTGGAACTTCATCCAATAGAGGACATGTTTTTGGAACCAGTCAGTTTGACTTGTATGCATACAACAGAGAACAGCCAAAAAGTCTTGGTCCAACTCTGATTGAGAATTATTGAAAAAAAAAAAAAACTCCCCACAAAAGATCCAATTGACAAAAACAAAAAATCATAAGTTTTCTCTCACTAATACGAAAGTTAGAGATGGCAGCTTATGCAGGTCTAGTTTCTCTTATGAATACTATGCACCAGATCCAGAGTCATGCTCGTCTTTCGATTTCTTTTCCAAAGAAACAAATTGAATTTCTTTTTGAAAAAATTGATTTCTTTCTAGATTTTATAGAGAGTCACAACACTCATGGAGGTAGCAAAGAAGTAGAAGATTTGGAGAGCCAAATTGCATCAGCAGCTCATGCGGCTGAAGATGTGATTGAGTCTCATCTAGTTGATCGAATTCTTGATGGATCGAAATTAAATTTGTTGGATGATCATCAGAAAGATATAAAGAAAATGGTTGATTGGATGCCTTTTCTGCAGAAAGAAATGGAATGCATGGACTCTATCCAGAAGAAGATTATGAAGATTGAAAGGAAAGGAGGATTCAAAGATAAACAGCCCACACATTCTACCATGATGAGATCTCTCACCACTGGAAAGAATATTATGGTGGGATTTGATGATGAGTTGCTTAAGCTTATGGAGAGGCGAACCATCCCAATCGTCGGGATGGGTGGCATTGGTAAGACTACACTTGCTAGAAATGTTTATGAAAATTCAGTAATCGTGCATTATTTTCATGTTCGTGCTTGGGTTACAATATCGAAAGAATATAGTGTTCGAGACGTGCTTTTAGCACTCCTCTCCGGCATGTTATGCCAAGATAAGAGTGTCAGTAGTGAACATAAGCAAATGAGGGAGGATGGATTGGGAGAACAATTGTATAAAGGTAGGAGATATTTGATTGTACTGGATGCATATGGAGTATCGATGCCTGGAATGAGATAAATTTATTTTTTCCAGATAATAATAATGGAAGTCGAATTGTTATAACTAGCAGGCTGTCACATATGGCTATTCATTTTGGCTCTTGGTGTCTTAAGGTGAATTTTCTGGACGAAAATCAAAGTTGGAAATTATTTTGTGAAAAGATATTTGCAGAGGAGAGTTGCCCTGTTAGATTGTTGGAAATTGGGAAGGAAATCGTTAGAAGATGTAGAGGACTTCCTCTGTCTATTGTTGTGATTGGTGGGCTTCTCCGGAAGTCTCCTAAAACACGAGAATACTGGGAGAGGGTTGCGAAAGATATCAACTCGATTTTGAATTCAACACAGGATAAACACTCTGCGACTTTACTATCTTTGAGTTATAGACATTTGCCTTGCCATCTGAAACCATGTTTTCTTTACATGGGAATCTTTCCTGAGGACGATGAGGTTAATGTATCCCGACTTATTAAACTTTGGGTTTCGGAAGGTTTTCTAAAACCAAGTGAATCCCAAAGCTTGGAAGAAGTTGCAAAGGATTACTTAAATGATCTCATTGAGAGAAATCTCATTTTAGTTGGTAAGTTGGGTTCAAGTGGAAATATTAAAACTTGCAGCGTTCATGATCTTTTGAGAGACCTAAGCATAAGGTTAGCTGAGAAGGAGAAGTTCCTTCACATCTTGAGTGCTGTTCATCATGTTCGAAGAGAAAAAGTTCATGATTGTCGAAGAAAAGAGAGCACAAGGTTAAGCTTGAAGGAGTTCCGTAAGGTGTAAAAGAGGAGCGTCGCGTTGTATATCATAACAGGGAATCAGAAAATTGTCGATTTGGGTCTCGAGCCATTAATGCGCTAGAATCATCAGTTGTCCGTTCTCTGACATGCAAAGAGCATCATGGCCTGTCATTTAAATTTAGATTGCTAAGAGTATTGAGTATGACTAATTGCGATTTCCCCTATGGGGATGCTTCAATTAGTGATGAGCTCACTGGTATTTTTGATCATGTTAACTTGAAGTATCTTGCCTGTGAGCATATCTATTGCTCATATTTCAAGCTTCCATCGTCAATATCCCTACTCATGAGAGTGCAAACATTAATTCTTAGAGGAATTACACGAGTTGTGGCGCCATCCGAGATTTGGGAGCTGCCACAACTGAGGCATGTTGATTTCGATGAGATTTGTTTCGCTGATCCTCCTCCTGATGGCCAACATGACAGTGTTGTTTTGGGGAATCTACAGACACTCAAGAAAATAGTGAATTTCAAGTGGAAGAAAAATGCATGCAAGAGAATCCCCAACATCAAGAAACTGCATACAAGTTATAATGATTTGTCCGTTGGCTCGTACTATTGTCTGCACAATATTGGCAGCTTATGTACACTTGAATCGTTAAACCTCCAAATCGGGCACTTGCCTGATCGGGAAGATTTGCTACGGAACCTCACGTTTCCAAATTCGCTCAAGAAGTTGTCTTTAACAAAATGCCAGCTTCATTGGGAAGACTTGACAATGATTGGTTCGTTGCCTCATCTCGAAGTGCTCAAACTGGAGCTTGGCTCGGTCACTGGACCTGAGTGGAACCCCATTGAGGGGGAATTCCCTCGCTTGAAGTATTTAAAAATTCACCACAGTCATCTGCTGAACTGGAATGTCGAAAGCTCCCATTTCCCGGTTCTTGAGTGCCTTGTTCTTGATCAGTTGTTCAAATTGGATGAGATCCCTTCGGGCATCGGAGAGATACCAACGCTTAAGGTTATTCGTCTGGATTACTGCAGATTGTCCGCGGCCATTTCAGCAATGGAAATACTGGAGGAACAAGAGAGTCTTGGAAACGACGGCCTTCAAGTGCGAGTCCAATTTTGGCCGCTGATGGAAGACGAGAGTATCAAGGAAATGCAGGAACTTCAAAGCTTCACAAGCAACAATTTTTTTCTTAGATTTTGACAAGTTTCCCCTGGAAAGTTCCAGCCATCTTGCTCAAGTTTTATTTTTTGCATGTGTACTTTCTAGTTGTCTTGTTTTATTTGTGGAGGTGAGATATCTTTGCATTGCTTTGGATTTATTGGGAGTTAGAAATGTTGCATCTCATATTTTCCATACTTGAAACAGCTTTAGAAACTTTTTAGATCAGAGAGTTAGATATGGCAGCTTATGAAGCTGTAGTTAATACTGTTGACAAGAAACAGATTCAATCACTTCCCAAAATCGTCGATTTCTTGCTAGATTTTATCGAGAGTCATAATTCTCATAGAGGTAGCAAATCAAAAGAAGTTTTCTGCTGAAGAGCTCAACATTCCACCAGGTAGCAATAGGTTGGAGCATCGCATCATGCTTCATAATGAGAGACATCAGAATCGGCCCCAAATTAGCTGAGGGCCTTCAAGTTCGAGTTGAGACGTGGGATGAGGACGACACGGAAAGCTCGAGCTAGGGAGATGATGGAACTGCAAAGCTCACCCTACTAATCTTTTAAATTGAGGACGCTTGATTCAAAGTTTTCAATTATCCATTATTTTATTCTCGTACCCTTTCTCAGTTTGATTTTCGTCCATTTAACTTTTCAAAACTGTCACATCCCTATTTTTACAAACCTTTTGTAGACCAAATTATATAAAAACACATTCAAGAAACAATAAGATAAATTAAATGGACGTATTTATCTTTAGAATTTGCAGCGGAAATAATTAATATAAAAACAAAATACATTAGTACTTAGATTATCAAAAGATAGTATATTCTGTCGTAGTTAAAGTAATAAGCACATACTTAAATTATCTAAGCGATGCGACTCACAATACCAAAAACTGTCAAATCCAAACTTAACATCGTAGTATATTAGAAAACCACCATGAACTAATTTATTGATATTAAATACTATACAGCAAAACAGGCAATCCACCATTGCTCCACTGCTCCCGCTTTAATCTGCAAAATGTTAAATAATTTGGGATGAGCAACCAACTAGCTCAGTGGGATTCCCTTTGTCACAATTAAATATCACAAGTAAATCAAATCATCATCTCACATAACATGTATGCATGCATAAAGCAATGCATCTGTATGTTGGCCAATCTGTATATTGACCAATATGTATATTGGCCAATCTGTATATTGCGGAGTTGCCTCCAAGGAGCTTACCCTCCTGGACCGAAGTCCCCGCAAAGTTACAACGACCTTACCGTCGAAGCAACCCAATAATTCAATATATAATGTAGCAAGTAACAATAAAATTCACATGAACATTTAAAAGGGATAAAACAAATAAAATCCCACCTTAACTTCAATAGTCCTTGTAAATATTGTAGTTTACTTAAAACAAGAGTTGCTCGTCACCTACAATATTTAAATAAAACTAGAATTATTGTTAATACTTTAAATGGGTCTTAAAAATAATAAAATAATTAATTAAGAAGAAAAAAAAATTAATAGTATCTTAACTAATATTTAAATATTTTATACATATACATCAAATATATTATACATATAAATCAAAACTGAATTATATCAAAATAGATGAAACTGATCTTTTGAAAAGAAAAGAAAATCTATAT
>JAPKLY010003566.1:4345-18065 GCA_026898435.1 Prunella vulgaris | reverse complement strand
GGCTTCTAGGATATTAAAGTGTAAGCCTAAATACAAGATTGAATTCTAAACAGTGTAAGCACTTGGGAAACTAGAATGACTTCAAGTGCTTGAGTGTATGAGCTTTTCAGTTTATCAGTTGAGCTTGTTAGTTTCCCGTGCTTGGTTTCTTCTTCAGTTCTTGTATTTATAAACTTAAATTTGAAGGACTATCCGTTGGAGAGATAGTTTCAAATTTAAGCTATTTTTGTGTACCAACGTTCTTTAATATTTTCTCAGATTTTGGATTGTCAAATCTTTGAAAATGTAGTTGTCCAACGTTCAAAAGATCTTCTTCAGATATTGGGTGGTCAACACTCAAGCATTAATGGTTGATAGCTCATTAAATGTCTGCTTAGAGTTAATGCAACCGCCTTTGAAAACTGTGTCATCCTAGGTACTTGGTTGCTTCTGAACTTGGTACTGACAGGGCAGTCTTTGTGTCAGATCCGTACATAGGTTGCAGCTTCTCATTGGCCTGTCTTAATTGTTCCTCAGTCCAGTCCTAACGGTTGCATTGAAGTCTTCTGTCTTTTCATCAGGTGACTTGGAACATTCTCTTTGCTGCATTTAACACTTCATTTATGCGTTGGAATGCTTCCTTATTAAATGCTGAAGGCATTTAATTCATCAAGTTCCTTGTCTTCAGGGGAGTCCTTTCAGGCAATTTGGACTTGGTCTTCTGAGGTGCATTTTTCAGTTAGTGGGTGTATCTACTAAACCTTCATCAGGCTAGTCTAAGATACATCAGGCTAGTTCTAAATACATCATATCAGTTTTTCAATAAAGTGGCATGTTACTTTTAAACTTATTTTCTAAGTTTTTATCATAGCCTCTCAACACTTTGGGCTATTATCTTTAAGTCTTAGTGATACATCAATTACATTACGGGAGTCTTTGAGATTTTATCAAAACATTTTACAAGTCATTTCCTAACAATTTCCCCCTTTTTGATAAGAACAAAGACCTAGTCTGACTATCTTTTGTCAGAAGACTTTTACTTGGAAAAATTTTAATTTTAAGAAGTTCCCCCTGACTGAGTACCTGCAGGTTAGTTAAGTAGTTTATAGTAAAGTGCATAGGCCTAGCAGATAATGAGATATTATCTTGGGCTCAAAAAGATAGATATTTCGTTGATTGGGAATTGATTACAGTTTACAAGATTTCTACTGCAACCAAACTATCCTGCCCAATAACAACATAAAAGATAAAATTTTCTCCTGCTTTCTTCAGTGGACTTAGCCTTACAGGCTCCCAAATGTCGGCTCCAGCCCATACTGGGCAAATACTCTCTTCTTCAGCTCCATCTTTCTTTCCATCATCTCCTTATTGTGACCCCTCAAACCCAGTTGGTCACAGTTCACCAGCCACTCATAGAGGATATCCTGCATCCTTACTTCTCCACTGGCATCCATCGGGGGCATGAATAGGATAGGCCCTGGGGCTTTGAAAGGATCACCTCCACTGCGCTCCTCCCATGAATTCAATATCCTTTGGTATAAGGCAGGCCAGTTTTCCACCATCTTCTGATGAAATACTTCATCAGCCTCCACCCCAGCAAACTCTCTTGTCACATAGAAGGAGTATACAAACTCCCTCTTGGCTTCCTCCCAGGAGTCATTAATCTCCTTAGGAACCCAAGGATCTATGTGAGGGAACCTTGCAATGGGCTCACTAGCCTGAGCCTGGCTTCTTCTAGCTTTCATCCTCCAGTAAGAGTTTCTGGGCTTCCTTGGTGGTGGGGGCTTCATCAATTGGCCACTCTCAATCAGCTTTTGTTTTTCCTCCATCTTCTCTAAGTTATACTGATCAAGAGTTTTTCCTTCTTTAACAGCCTGGGCTAGTGCGCTGAGTGAAGGTGGCCTGAAGAGGTCCTCAGTGGACTGGACCTTTTTGGGTGGACTTGGTGCCAGTGACGCAATAGGGTTGGGGTTTTCAACTGGAAGTTCCCTGACTTCCTCCTCTCCCTGATCAATCAGGACTCTTCTCTTCTTGGTGGCCTGAGTGTCAGAACCACTTCCACTTCTCATCTCACTTCTTTGCCTCTTCTCCCTCAGGATCTGATCTTTGGCTTTAGATAGCATGGTCTCCCTTCCAGTGTCAGCCTTGCCTTTCTTTTTCTCACCAGCAGTGGCTTGCTCCCTATCTTTTACAAGGCTGTCAATCTCCTGCTTGACATCTGCCACAACTTTCTCAGGGTCAGGCTTCTTTCCTACTGATGGGCCACCATGTGGCCTGACCCTTTCTTCTTTCCCCTTCTTGCTAACTCTGGTGGAGAGTTCAGCAAGACCAATTGAATGTTTGGCAGTGTCTTTCTCCACAACTCGTAGGTGAGTGAGACAGTCCTCTGTTTCCTCATTCAGAGCCCTCAAATGAGAAGCAGCATTTATACCAAAGTCAGTAAAAGGCCACAACTTTTCTTCTATTATCAGGTTAGTGTCTGCCTGAGTGGGGAGAACTGAGAGTGCATGTCTCACTTGGGCTTCTATCTCTGCTTTCAGAGCTTCTTCCCTTTGTCTGATATACCAATCCATCTTCTCCATCAGGCCACCTGCCATTGCATTGATGGTGGCCTGAATCAGCCTTTCTCGTTCCTCCAAATTCTCCTGCCTGACTGCTATCAGGGCTTGTGCATGAGCTTCCCTTTCTTGATCAACACTTGCTTTGAGATCCTTGATCTCTTTGGATAGGTGCATTTCCATTTGATCTACATTACTTGAAAGATTAGTAATGAGTGTCAGGTTAGTGTCTTTTACCTGATCCAAGTGTTCATCAAGGACAGCAGTTTCGATGGATTGTTCCTCCATCAGAATTTTAAGATTCTCCATTTTCCCAGTTAGAGTGGCTAACTCTTTCCCCTCAGGTTTGTACTCCACAGCAGCCTGGACAACTGTCTGGATAACCCCTTCAATTTGTGCAATTGGTGTCTCATCAGGAGAGGGCACTAGTTCCTTCTGAGTCCTCTGTGACTCAGGTTGCTTCTCACTCTCCTGTCCCTCAGTGCCCTGAGTTGCACCAGTCTGAGTTATCTCCTAATCCATACTAGCCTGACCCTCTTCAGCAGGGTTAGCTCCCCCATCATCTCCATCATTTCCTTTGTCATCAGTGGACTTGCCCTTGGGCCCTTCTAACATTCTTGAATCTTCTAACTTCTTGGCAACAAGCTTGCCAAAATCTAACTCTTGTAGAAGTACTCTGACTTTTCTCACTTGAGCAAACTCAAGTATCTCTTTCTCCTCCTTTCTCCAGAAACTTTCGCCTTGACCCTTCACAACTTCTAACAGCTCATATAAGTATGCATCCTTCAATTTGACCAGTAGCCTCACCCTCTCAAACATTTCTTTGAGGGTGGGATGGGAGTTTAAGGCAGGGTATAGTTGCTCCAACTCATAGCTAGCCTCCTCCTTCAGAGAGTCCAAGTATGTGTACTGGACCTCCTCCTCATCAGCTACTTCTAGTGAAGGCACATCTTCACTAGCCTGAAGGTCAGTGGGTCGTTCTTTGGCTGCACTATCAGGCTTTTGAGAGCCTTCAGTGGGGTTTTCAGTTACTGTGGGTTCAGGGAGTGTGATTTGGGCTACCTCAGTGGACTTTTGAGAGTCCTCTGAGGGTTCTTGTCCTTCTCTTTCCTCCTCTATCTCTTCAGAGCTTTCATCATCAGACTCCTCTGATGTCTTCTCTTTCTCTTCTACAGCTTCCTCAATTCCCTTGAGAGCAGTGGTGGCCAGTAAATGAATGGGAGACTTCATCCCTTCCTTTTCTCCCTCAGTAGACTTCTCAGCAGATGAGTGAGTAGAAGTCTCAGAGCTGCTGCTTACTGTCCGGCTCTCAATGAATGCTTTCTTTACCAACCTCCTCTTTTTCTTCTCCAACTCCTCTTCCTTGTGGGATTTCATCTTTTCACTGGGCTTTAAAGCCCTCTTCTTGATGTTTGTAGGGGGACTGTCCTCCCCTGGCTCCTCAGGATTAGTGACCTGTTCTGTCCTTGCTCATCACTTGGTGCTCCAACTTTCATCTTTTCCAAGAGTTTTGCTGAGTTAAACAGAAGCTTTGCCTTGTTCCATGATCTAGTATCAGGGAAGTTGTACTTTAGATTCAGTGCCTCAATGAGGAGAGACACTCTTGAGGCATAGCACAGCTTGTGCTCAATCAACATTCTCCCCTTTACCACCTTCAGTTTGCTCCTCTCCTCCATGAGATTAGAGATGAAGAACTGATGCCAGTTGAACTTTACTCTGTCAGTGGTGTCTACTATGGCTGCCATCAATCTGAGCTTTATCTTGCTCACTTGTTTAATGCTTCCTTTGTTGGCTAGAACGCATTTCCCAACAATCTCTGCCAAAATTTCAAACTCAGGTTTGAGTAGCTTCTTGTGAAAGGTAGTAACATACTGCTCAGTCTTCTTTGTGATTGTGTTCAAGAACCTCTCTTCTTCTCCAAGCTTGTAGGTGGCTGGGTCCAAACCCTCGTTTGGTAGCCCAAAAGTGTCATGAAGATCCTCCTACCTCAAAGTGAACTTATGCCTTTTCATGACAGCTTCCATAACCTCTCTCCCCTTCTTGTCCAGTTTCTTATCACTTTTCTCCATCATGACAACAGATCTAATGGAGGTCATACTCTTCTCCATATCCACAAAGAACTCCAAAACCTGCTTGTCATAGCACTTTTCTTGGCTTTTAGATAAGAATCTGTAAAGTCCAGCATTTCTAACCATATCTAGGGCTCTTCTTATATGGTGTAGGTGGGGGTCAGAAAGTACTTTGGGATGGTTAACGCAAACTATTGGCTCATACCAAAAGTTCTTACTGTTGGATAACTCTTTGTAATCGATGTAGATTTGAGACATGATTTCTAAAGGAAGAAAGGTGAAGTGAGTGAAAGGGTTAAAGAAGATAAGTGCTGGTAGGGTTGATAGTAATGAAATCGTGTGTAAAATCTGCTAAGTGTGGAGGTTATTTATAGTGGCAATCAAGGGTGGAGATTGAATTAGAGGATTTTGATCTACGGTTGTGATTTAGGCAATAATTTGGAAGATGTTGGGACAATCTGAGTATTTTGATTAGATCCCAAAACCCCTGATGAATTTGCCTAAGTATAGTGTTCAGGATAAAATAGTTCAGGATAGTTAGGTTAGAGATTCAGTACAGAAGGATCATGCTGAAGACTGAAGAATATTGGTGTCGACCCAATTTACTGAAGTCTGAAGCGTAAACCATTCTGAACGAGTCAGTCAGTCTCGGTGAAGATTGTCTGTTCTGAAGCTGAAGATCGAAGCCTGCTGATTCATCCTGAAGTCAATCCTGAAGTACCATTGTCTGATGTTTCTACTGAATACACTAAGCACGTTCAGGACAGAAGTCAGTCAGTGAAGAGTAAGTATTACCTATCAGGCTGTGCTGAATGCACATAGGACCTGACTTAGGCCTTGGTTCAGATCACCTGAATCCTGTAAGTTCGAAGCAAAAAGGTAACACATACTGAGCTGAATGACCTATCAGGCTGTGCTGAATGCACATAGGACCTGACTTAGGCCGTGGTTCAGATCACCTGAATCATGTCAGTCCAAAGCAGAAGGTTATTTATGCTATGGGACAAGAGACAAAAAGAATGTCAGTAAGACTCCATTAAGGCACACGTTCAGACTGAGTTATTACAAGAGACTCAGAGCATTGAATGTATGAGGAAGGATAAATGTCTGAAGGTCAACTAGCCGTTATAGCCGAAAGCCAATGATCTTTCGACACGTAAGCACGGAGTCTGCACAGCATTTAATGCGACATTTAATGCGTCTCAAAAGGTTGCAGGTGATGTGACAACTTGCCAGAATAAGCATGGCGGGTAGGTCGAACAGTATTTCTAGCCTGCAATCTACCTAAAATAGGAAAGATTTGATTTGATCTCCTCCAACGGATCTATTTTGAATCTTGCCTATAAATATGGAGAACCTTGCACCCATTCAAGGTTAACTGGAAATTTCCAAGAGAACTCTCAAGAATCCAAGAACACAAAGCATATCATAAACAACACTCTGCAATTAAATTTCCCTAGTGTTGTAGTAGGATTCACTCTGTATTTGCTTAGATCGATAGCTCTATTATTTAGCACTGATTTGTATTGCTAGAGCTATCTTAGTTGGAAACCAGAATACCAAACCTCTCAAAGTGTGAGATAGGTTGGTTAGAAGGACTGGGACTTGTAAAATGCCCAGGGGTCAGTTCCTAAGAGAGGAAGTTGGCTACTCGTGTCCCTTGGCACGTAAAACCCAAGTACCTATCCTCAGGGTTTTGAGGATAGCTTCCTGTTAAATCAGGTCGTGGACGTAGGAGTTGGTTATCTCCGAACCACGTTAAAAAGTCCCCTGTGTGCTGATTTACTATTTTGTTCAGGATCATAAATGTCATCATATTAAACTGAACATACTGCATTGGTTTTAACTTCAGGACTGAATCAATCATCCTGAATCTGAATACTGTGCACTCAGCCTTAACCACCAATTTACTAAGCAACTCAGAGAAAGCGTTTTCAGAAACTAAAACGAGTAGAATCTAAGGGCTCACTTTCCGCACGTAC
Organism: Prunella vulgaris; assembly: GCA_026898435.1. NCBI lineage: Eukaryota > Viridiplantae > Streptophyta > Magnoliopsida > Lamiales > Lamiaceae > Prunella > Prunella vulgaris. Next base: position 11,477 of record JAPKLY010003566.1, on the reverse strand, counting down.
TCTAACTCACTGAGATAGTAGTCCAACTGACTCGCTTCCGAGCAGTCAGTAGGTTTGTTATCTCTATTGAGCCTCCGAGCACTTTACTCACACTCAGCTTATCTGACTCAGTACTGAACCGTCCCTGCTGCCCCTGCGGACATTCAGCATACTGAGTACTTCAGAGAATTCTGACTGAGTGCATTAGAGCATTTTTCTGAGTCTTTCAGAAAAATCTGACATCAGTGTATTCCCCCCCATACACTGATTTAACTCGTTTCGGGACCAACAAGTGGTATCGGAGCAGTGGTTCAAAAGATCACTGACTTTGTTTATCAACAGTTTCTGAGGAGAAACTTTTGGTGGTCTACTGAACTGATCTTGTTTCTGAAAAATTGCATATCATGGCATCAGGTTCTAAACGCCTCGAGGGCAATCTTCCTGAATTCTCTATTGACAACTATGATTATTGGAAATTTAGGGTACTCGCACATCTCTATTCTATCCATGATCAGATGCCACAGGTGATTGAACATGGCCCAATCAGATTTATGAGAAATCTTCAGATGACTTAGCCTGTTGCTGGCAATGTCCCTGTTCCAGCCGCCGGAGATGAAGAAGTGGAGAGGTCCGCGCTTAATTCTGATCAGATTAAGCAAATAGGACTGGATAATGTTGCCAAGAACATTATACTCCACACCGTTTCTTACGAGAACTCGGTCAGGCTGATGCATCTGAGGACAGCTAAGGAGATCTGGGATACCCTGAGGGAGATGAGAGAAGGTTCTGAAAAGATTAAAGAAAACAAGAGAGATCTCGCTATCAGGAAGTTTGAGGCCTTCAAAATGCTAGAGGGAGAGTCCATCGATCAGATGGAAGCTCGGTTCATTAAGATGATGAACGAGCTAGCAACCCTTGGGAAGGAGTTTCCCAAGAGGGAGGTGTCTTCTAAAATCCTGAACTGTCTCCCTGAAAGATGGGACACAGGAGTAATTTTGTTGAAAAACACTCAGGACCTTACAAACATCACTCACTCACACCTATTCTCTGAGTTAAAGGCTCTAGAATTTGACCTCGATAAGAGGAAGAAGATGGGTGTTGTCAGTGAGGAAGTTAGTGAGGAGAAGACATCTGAAAAGGAAAAGAGCGTGGCTCTTAAAGCTACTCCTGAGCCTGAGGCTGGTTCTAGCTCCAAGTCTCTAAGGGTACGTTTGTTTTGGGATTAAGGGGGTCGTGGGAAGTCATGACTTTGAAATCCTGAGATGTGAAAATCTTGATGAATATTAAAAGTGTGTGTTTGTTTTGGAATTTTAGTAGGGTAGGATGTTACTTTATGTCAAATCAAAGAATGATAACGATTGATTTTATAGGTATAATAATAGGTATAATAGATATTTTATGAGTGTTGTGTTGGAAAGAGTAATAATAGGTTTAATAGATATTTTTAGGTGTGGATTGAGTTTGGGATGTGAAATCCAGATGTTACATCCCAAACTCGTGTAGAGACGTGATCGCAAAGTCCTACGTCCATCCGTGGTAGTCCCAAAACAAACATACCCTAAAAGACACGAACAAAGATGAGCTAGCCTTGGAGTACAGCCTGATGGCACGGCGATTTGAGAAACTGAACTCTCGTTTCGGCAGGTATAAGAAATTTTATACTGACACCCGTGATCGCAGGTACTCCAGCCCCAGGAGATCTAGCCCCCGGAGAGAAGAAAGAAAAGGTTCAGATTCCAGGAGGGATCGCAATGAGCCTGAGCGACGCAGAGATGAAAAGAGGAGAGAGGATGAGCCCAGAAGATCCAGCTCCAAACCTGAAAGATCATCAGGGAGCAGGAGGGACTCCTCTGATAAAAGGTACACTGACAAGAAGCTTTCTTCTGATGCAGATCAGTGCTACCACTGTAAAAAGTCCGGAAACTATCAGTATGATTGTCTGGAGCTCAGTGCTCATGAGTGAGAAGATCGGAGAGCTAAAAGAGAGCTCAGGGCTTCAGACCGGAGAGCGTTGCTAGCTGAGGATTCCTCAGATTCATATGGCCCTGGACGCCGGTCTCCTGAACTCTTTTCAGATGAGGAGTATGATGACCTCTGCCTGATGGCAGATGATGAGGTATGTTCTTCTGCCTCTTCTCCTGATCACGCACCTGAGTTTAGCTCAGATTCAGCAGGAGAACTCGACCTTCAGCTCACTCTCGAGCAATTGATGGTTGACTTCTCTAGGCTGCAGGAGACTCATACTCACACAGTGGATGTGAACGCACAACTGAGTGAGAAGAACGATCGGTTAACTGAGTCTCTCAGAGTAAGAGACACTGAGGAAGCCCTTAGATTAGTACATCTTCAGGAGGAGCTACTTAATGCTAAGAATAAGCATGATGAAGCTCCACTGGAGGTAGAAAGACTGAAGGGTGTCATCAGCTCGCTGATTGAGACTCGTGACACTGATTTGTTCCTTGCTCAGGAACAACTGATAAATGAGAAAACTATCTTAAGAATGATGCTCGAAACTGAGTGGCAAGCTCGCCTTTGTGCTGAGCAAACTGCTTGGGATCTTGAGCTGATCTCAAAAGATAAAGCTCAGTCAGAATTAGTGCTTCAATACACCGCTGAAATTGAGGCCCTGAAAGAAATCAATGGGCATCTTGAAGTCAAGCTGAAGAAGTTATACACATCTACCCAAGTGGTTGATGAGTTGACAAATTTCTCTCAGCTGACTGATGGTGCTAAAGCTGGGTTAGGCTATGATGCCTCAAAAGACCCAAAGGGCAAGAAAAAGAGAGGTGCTTCAGGAAGCAACTCTCAGAAAAAGTTTGTCCCTGCCCTAACTGATGACAAGAGCTCCAATGTTGCTCATCAGAATAAAGGCAAAGGGAAGGAGAAAATGCCTGCTGAACCTGTCAGGCAAAGAACTGAGAAACCAAGACAAAAACCTAAGGAAAAGGTCAAAGTTTCTCATTCTGAGTCTAGGAAGACAGACCAAAGGAACTCCAAGGTCCAACCTAGGAATCCTCAAACTGGGAAGAATTTTGTTCCTAGCACTTCTCATGCCCATCATAGAAATGCTCAGAACAAAAGGAACTCAGGACAAAGGAGACCTCAGGCAAGACCTAGGACTACTGAGGTTCAGACTCCTCAGTCAGGGCACAGAACCCATCAGGAGTGTCCCAATTCTCTAAGAAGAAGGACAAACCAGGTGGTTTCTGAAAGGCAATGGAGACCTGACTCTAGAAACACTCAGGCTAGACCTCATGTGCCAAGAGGTCAGGCCAGAGCTGCTCCTTCTCAGGACAGACTTCAGCCCAATGCACCCAGGTCAAGGAGAAACAGGAGGCCCACCCCCAGAAATCAATATAGGGCTCCTGTATCTCAAGCTGACACCCATACACCCTCAACTTCCCAGGCACAAAGGAAGAAGAGAATTGTGTATCTTGACATTTCAGGGAAACAGGTCTACACTTCTGATGTTGTCAAAATTGTCAGACAAATCTGGATCCCGAAGGGTATGGCTGACTCAGTAGGACCCAATACGAGATGGGTACCTGAGGCCTGTTTCTTTTCAGGTCACTGCGGGCTACAAGAAGAAGAAGGAGGATCTGATGAAGGACTGGTACTTGGACTCAGGATGTTCCAGGCACATGACCGGATTTCGTGATCTCCTTCAGGATTATGTAGCTCAAGAAGGCCCGCAGGTAACCTTTGGTGATAACTCTAAGGGTTTCACCAGAGGATTCGTAACCCTTGTTATTAACTCTGTCCGTGTTATGAATGTATCATATGTTGAAGGACTGAGACATAACTTGCTCTCGGTTAGTCAGTTTTGTGACCGAGGATATAGTGTAGAATTTACATCTAACATGTGTCTCGTAAAGGACAAATCTACACTGCATGTTCTGATTACAGGAGTCAGGAGGGGCAATGTATACTTTGCTGACTTCAAGAGCAGCCCTCCTGAAACCTGTCTGGTCGTTAAGAGCTCCTCTGAGCTCAGTTGGCTTTGGCATAAACGTCTGAGTCACTTAAACTTCAAGATTATTAACAAAATCTCTAGACTTTCTCTTGTAGATGGTCTGCCTAATGAAGTTTTTAGCAAAGACCACGTGTGCGGAGCATGTCAGGAAGGCAAGCAAACCAAAGCCTCATTCAAGGTGAAGGAAGCCTTCTCTACTGACAAAGTGCTTCAGCTCCTGCACATGGATCTCTTTGGTCCAGTAACTCCTGTCAGCATAAATGGTAGGAAATATACCCTTGTTGTTGTTGATGACTATTCCAGGTACACATGGGTTATTTTCTTGCTGAACAAAAAGGAGACACAGGTCAAGCTTCCTGAGTTACTCAAGCAATTGAGTACTGAACAGGGTCAGAGCATTGTCAAGATTCGATCAGATCGAGGAACCGAGTTTATAAACTCTATTATAACTGACTTTTGTACTAACCATGGTATAGCTCATGAGACTTCTGCAGCTAGGACCCCTCAGCAGAATGGGGTAGCTAAAAGGAGGAATCGTACCCTGAAGGAAGCTGCCAGGACCATGTTGGCTGAATCAGGACTGCCCAAGAAGTACTGGGCTGAAGCAATCAACACTGCTTGCTACACTCAGAACCGATCTATGCTGAACAAACAACATGCTCAGACACCCTATGAGACTTGGAACAAGAGGAAACCTCGCATCTCTTATTTCCATATTTTTTGGTGTAAGTGTTTCATCCTGAACAATGGAAAAGACCAGCTGAAAGCCTTTGATAGCAAATCTGATGAGGGGGTTTTCTTAGGATACTCCTCAGTCAGTAAAGCTTTCAGGGTGCATAACTGTCGGACCCTTTGTGTGGAGGAAACACCTCATGTTGTGTTTGATGAGACTGCATCAGTGCATAGGAAACAGGTTTCAAGTCCTGATACTGAGGGAATTACCAAAAGGGTAACTAGGCTGAGTCTGAAGAATCCTGAATTCAAGATCAAACTTGTCAGTGCTCCCAAGGGATGGGATGATGATGATGAAGATCAGGATGGACTTCAGGCCAACCCTCAGCAAGCCCCTGCCTCGGAAAATGTTGAGTCTCAGACGGAGGGACAGACTCAACCTGAGGTACGTACTGTCGGTGATGATGCTTCTGCACCTGAGACAGTTACTGAGTCCAACACTGTAGGGGGAAACAATTTCTCTGATATTGGTCAACCCTCAGGAAATGACTCAGTATCCCCTGTTCTTGCTCGTTCCGCTTCTTTGCCTATTATTATTGAGACTAATGTTTCAGGATCAGGCAATGGAACATCAGTAGCTCCCAGTGCTCCAGTCAGCAGGAGGCGATGGCTAAATGATCACTCATTGGCTGATATCATTGGAGATATCAATGAGGGGGTCAGGACGAGGTTGTCCTTTGGTGAAAGCGCTATGTTTTGTTGCTTTCTGAGTGATCAGGAACCTACAAGCATAGAAGAAGCTCTAGCTGATCCCAATTGGATCCTAACCATGCAGGATGAGCTCAATCAGTTTGAGCGGAATCAGGTTTGGGAGTTAGTGGATAGACCTAGGCGTCAACATGTTATTGGCACCAAATGGGTTTTCAAGAACAAGAGGGATGAGAAGAATGTTGTTGTCAGAAATAAGGCCAGGTTTGTAGCAACAGGTTACTGTCAAGCCGAAGGTATCGACTATGATGAGACCTTTGCTCCAGTCGCAAGATTAGAAGCAATCAGGTTGTTTCTGGCTTATGCAACATTCAAGAAATTCAAAGTGTATCAGATGGACGTAAAGAGTGCTTTTCTGAATGGTGTACTGAATGAGGAGGTGTATGTTGAGCAACCTCCTGGATTCGAAGTCGGTAATAAAGTATACCACCTGAAGAAAGCCCTTTATGGCCTGAAGCAAGCTCCGAGAGCTTGGTATGATACATTATCCCAATTCCTGATAGACCACGGGTTCGTGAAAGGAACAGTGGCCAGGACCCTCTTCCGGATCACCGAAGGGGAAGACATTCTCTTGGTTCAGATTTATGTGGATGACATAATATTTGGATCTCCTAATCTGAAGCTTTGTGAGAAATTTTCCAAGCTGATGACTGGGAAATTTGAGATGTCAATGATGGGAGAAATGAATTTCTTTCTGGGTCTCCAAGTCAGGCAAACTGACTCCGGAATTTTCATCAATCAGTCCAAGTATGCGAGGGACTTGATTCAGAAATTTGGAGTTCAGTCCAGCAGAATCTCACGCATTCCCATGAACACAAATGAGAAGCTGGATCCTGACAAAGAAGGAGCCTCAGTAAATCAGACTGAATATAGGGCACTGATTGGATCTTTATTATATCTGACTGCTAGTCGTCCTGACATCACTTATGCAGTTGGAGTCTGTGCAAGGTATCAGTCTGATCCAAAGAAGAGTCATTTAGAGAGTGCCAAAAAGATTCTGAAATACCTAAGAGGTATAGTCAACTTAGGACTTTGGTATCCCTCTGATGACAACCTAGAACTGACTGGCTATTCAGACGCTGATTATGGAGGCTGTAGACTTGATAGGAAATCAACTACAGGCACATGTCAGTTTCTAGGGAGTAAACTGATCTCTTGGTTTTCTAAGAAGCAAACCAGTGTTGCAACGTCTACTACTGAGGCTGAGTATATGGCGGCAGGCAGTTGTTGCTCTCAGATTCTTTGGCTGAAACAACAACTGAGAGACTACCAAGTTGAGGCCACTGAAGTCCCAATTTATTGTGACAATAATAGTGCCATTGCCATATCCCAAAACCCAGTCTTACATACAAGGTGTAAGCATGTAGACATCAGGCATCACTTTATCAGAGATCATGTTGAGAAGAAGGACATCAGGATGGAGAGAGTCCCTACTGAAAAACAGAGAGCTGACATCCTGACTAAGGCTTTGCCTGAAACCAGGTTTGTTGAGTTATCAGTAGAGTTAGGACTCCTTGACCCAGGCTTAGGTGATTCAGTTTGAATCTCTGATAAGAATGCACAAGGTCAGGGGGAATAACTCATATGGACTCAGTGTGAAGGAATCCCAGAGAGAATGTGAATGGTTGTAGGGGGAACATTCAGTATAAAATGGATGATCAGTATAGACTGACTAAGATTCAGGACACTGAACTCAGGGCTTGTCACCCTGATAGGGCAATAAGTGGTATCAGTCAGAAT
>JAPKLY010003564.1:0-18084 GCA_026898435.1 Prunella vulgaris | reverse complement strand
AAAATAAATACAACTCCCATTACAATATTTCTCTCTCTACTCTCCCTCCTCATATTACATCCAAGAACATAAAATCTTGGATTATTGTTTGATAGGATTAATATGTTGTAAAGCCACATAAACAAACATCGATTAACAAATTCTATCAACAATTTGGCGCTAGAAGGAGGGTCGCGCGAATCTGAAAAATTTAAAAAAACTCAAGAACAAAAAGTTAGGGTTTGGTTGAAGGTTTGAAGATTTGAAGGTGTTCTTGATAAAACTCAAGAACACTTGAAGATACACATACACCCTCATCCCTTGAACAAAGAATCCAGATTTCTGGACAAAAACCTGAATTTTTGGATTTCACAAAATCGGTCCTGAACAAGTTTTCAAACGCACGCGTGCACACGAATAAACCGAACTTCGGATAATTCGTCACACGCGAGGCTAGACAAAAACTTGCACAGCTCCGCCTAAGCTGGACGATAACCATCCAGGCGACCTCCATCACCCCGGCGACCTCCCTCCACTTCGACGCCCTTCAGCGAGTTACCCCCTCCGAAACCCAAAAATGGCCAACACTCGAGCCGCCAAGGGACAGACCTCCGCAGCTGCGGGAAGGTCTAGAGGGGGCAATCAAAACCAGGCCGAGGTGGAGACCTCACACCAGGTGGTGGAGACATCACAACCGCCTCCCCAGAAGAGCACCGCAGCTCCGCGACCTCAGCGAACTGCGGCGACCCAGGAAGACTTAGCCCCCGCACTGAGGGACCTGACCAGCAATCCTGACGAGCTCCAACGCACCATCGCGACCCTACAAAGGTTGCAGCAGCGACAGCAGGACGAGCTCGCCCTAGTACCTAGGCGAGCTCCAGCCGCCGAAACCAGGGAGCACACCAGGCCCACCCAGGGCACCCAAACTAGGGGAGACTACAGCGTACTCCCCACCGAGCAGGAGGCGAGCTCGACACAAGCTCGCCAGCACAGGGAGAGGACCGGAAAAGCCAAAATGGGGGAGGAGGGTCCCGCTCCTTACACTGGAAGGGAGTCGGCCTACACCGGGGCGTCTGGCACCCACCAATCTCAAAGGAGGGAAGTCCTCCAAGGCCGCCTGGGCCCGAGATACGAGGAGAATGAGCGTACGGCGGCCCCAGCCGCGTCCCATGGGGACTCCGACCAACAGCCACGCAGATCAGCCCACGAAAGGCTGAGAAGGCCCGCCGCTGACCGGTTAGGCCCCCACGGCGGATGCCAGTTCCAGCCCGCCACTGAGAGGTCACCCCAGAGTGAGGCACCTTGGGGACGTGCGTCCGTGAGACGCACGACCTTTGAGCACCCTCCGCCGGAGGTGACCCGAGATGACGAGCTGGCCACACTGAAAAAGGTCGTTGAAATGCTACAAGCACAGGTAGCAGCCAAGTCTGGCGGACCTGACGCCACGACTCTCCCCACCTCTCCATTGGCACCTGCCATCCTCCGCACACCGGTCCAGAAGAAAATTCAATTCCCGGTGATGTCCGCATACGAAGGCGAATCGGACCCAAAAGTCCACCTGGCCAAGTACGCGGATTTCATGATTTTGGTCGGCACCACCGACCCCACCCAGTGCCGGAACTTCCTGCTGACCCTAGGGGACAGAGCTCACCGCTGGTTCTCTTCACTCGCCCCGGGGTCAATCTGCTCATTCGGCCAACTCTCGCGGGAGTTCCTGGCCCACTTCTCTGGGTTCGGGTCCTACCTTACCCAGAAGCACCGACTCGCCAACATCCATCAAGGTGAGCTCGAGACCGACCAATAGTACCTGGAAAGGTTCGACAAGATTCTACTGGAAGGCGAGCCGGTAAGCGAAGACACCAAGGTCGTCGCAGCGATGGGCGGACTCAGGAGTGGCACCGACCTCTGGAAGGAAATGCACCTCGCATGTCCCAACACTTATAGCGAATTTCGCCACAAGGCGGGGGTATTTGTGGCTATGCAGGAGGCACTACTGAAAGAAGTTGGTGCCCACGAGGAAAAGAAGCCCTACGGGAAGAAGTCTGGGGGCACCTACAAAGCTCCCCGGAACTTAAAGGCCTTTGGCGAGGGAGACGAGCTCAAAGAAAAGCTCAACCAGGTCCTCACTGTCTCCGTCGACCATGTCTTCACTGCCGTCCAAGGCAAGGCCATGCTGGAGGAGCCAAGGCGGATCCGCCAGGACCGCACGAAGCTCAACCCCAACAAATTATGTGCCTACCATCAGGCCATCGGCCACTTCACCAGCGAGTGCCGAGACCTCCTCAAGCAACTCTGGAAATTTTACGAGGAAGGGAAATTGGCCGAGTTCGTGAAGAAGGCCCCAGCTAAGAGACCGAGGTTCAAGAGGAGGGCTACATCCGATGATGAGGAGGAGGAAGCAGACCAACCTGGTCCCCATCACAGACGGAGGGCACCTCCCCAACCTCAGCAAAATATGGAGCCGACTCGGGAACTCGTGGTTCTTGAGGAGGAGATCGGAGCTGCAGGAGGTCTCCAGGACGGGGGACCCTCCATATCCAGGAGAAAGAGGAAGGCCGAAATCCGGGCCATAAATCAAGTCCAGGAAGGCAGCTCAGGCCCCAGGTCCGTCTCACAGCTCGCTGACGAGCTGACATTTTCTTCAGCGGACCTGGAGGGGGTATTGATGCCCCACAACGACTCGTTGGTGATATCCGCCGACATCATGAACGTCCGAGTTCACAGACTACTTGTGGACACCGGCACATTCACCAACATTCTCTTCAAATCCACCTTGGATGCCTTAGGTGATTTCGAGTCGTACCTGGAACCTAGCAATGCTAGGATAGTGGGGTTCGGGGAAGCTGTAACCGTCCCCCTGGGTAGTGTTAGGTTGAGCGTCCAACTTGTATCGGCTGAGGACCCCGCAAGGAGACTGACTAGGCTCATAGATTTCCTAGTTGTCGACCAGCAGTCCTCCTACAACGGGTTCCTTCGCCGCCCTTTTATTAATGAATTCAAAGCGGCGTGTTCGACCTACTACTACTGTTTAAAATTTCCAACTCCAAAGGGTGCCGGAACTATAAAAGGTGACCAGAAAAAGGCCTGAGAATGTTTACTCCAAATCAAAGATGGCCGGGTCAAGAAGTCCGTTACGCAAGTCCACATCCTCGAAGAGAACGTACAGATCCTTACAGACGAGCCAAACATTCTAGACATCATCTCAGTCGAAACTGAGATGATGGAGATAGGCGATTTGACAGAAATCAACCAAGGCATTGGACCTGGGCAGGACGCGCAACCGACACAAATGGAGGACGTGGAAGAAACCCAAGTGTTGAGACCTGCGCAGGGGTCGGTAGCTGCGCAGGGACAGCAGCCTACTCCCATGGAGGTAGTTGATGAGGCCCAAGGTGGAGGACCTGCGGGAGGTCAAGAACCAACGCCCATGGACGTTGACCCAATCCCTCAAGTCACCACACCATCCCAAGCTGACAGACCTCCGGAGGTGTTCACAACCGATGACCTCGAACCGCGCATAGGCCACGAGCCTGCACAGATGTCACAAGGGGAGTGGGACGAGCTCATCAACAACCCGAGGTGGAAATGTCAGAAGAGAAAAGCAACCCCCATGGAGGAGTTGACGGCACTCCCGGTGGACCCGGAAAGGGACTTAGAACTTTTCATCGATTCTGAGTTACCTGAACCGTACCGATCGAGGATGGAGCTGTTCTTGATGTCCAACCTGGACATATTTGCCTGGTCCCACGAAGACATGACGGGAATCCCTTTGGGACACGCTTGCCACAGGCTTAACATAGATCCGATGAGGAGACCCGTACGCCAAAAGCGAAGAAAATATGGACCAGACAAGTACGCAGCTCTAACAGTTGAGATGGAGAAGTTATTAGACAACAAGCTCATCAAGGAGGCTTTGTGTCCGCAGTGGGTCGCGAACCCCGTCCTGGTGAAGAAACACAACGGGACGTGGAGACTCTGCATTGACTTCACGGACCTGAACAAAGCATGCCCGAAGGACAACTTCCCACTACCTCACATTGACCAGCTGGTAGACAGCACTGCAGGCCATGAGATGATGACATTCATGGATGCTTTTGCAGGCTATCATCAGATAGCTCTACATCCGGAAGACCAGGAACACACGGCGTTCTACACCAACAAGAACATGTACTGCTGGGAAAGGATGCCGTTCGGACTCATCAACGCCGGAGCTACGTATCAGAGGTTGGTGAACAAAATGTTCGACCAACACATCGGCGAATCCATGGAGGTGTACGTGGACGACATAGTTGTCAAGAGTTTGAGAAAGGAGGACCACCTGGACCACCTAAAACAGACTTTCGACATACTGCGCCGCTACAACATGAAATTGAACCCCAAAAAGACTAGCATCGGCGTACACTCTGGGAAGTTCCTGGGGTACCTAGTTAGCCAGCGGGGAATCGAGGTCAACCCGACACAGGTCCAATGTATAATTGAGATGGGGATACCCGACTCCATCCAAAAAATTCAAAGGCTGACAGGGTGCATGGCAGCCCTTAACAGATTCATCTCCAGGTCAGGCGACAGAAATCGTCCATTTTTCGAGGCAATTAAAGCAAACACAAGGAGGTACAAAGAGGCGGCCAAGGCCAACAAGCTCCACCTCAAAAACCACTTCGTCTGGACAAATGAATGCCAACGAGCCTTCGAAGATATCAAAACATACCTGGCGGACACACAGATTCTGTCGAAACCAATACCTGGAGAGAAGCTGTATCTGTACCTAGCCGCGTCGGAGGTGGCCATCAGCTCCGTCCTGGTCCGAGAAGAGGTGAAAACACACCTCCCAGTATACTACGTGAGCCAAGTCTTACATGAAGCTGAACTGCGGTACACCCCAACAGAGAAGCTGGCTTATGCACTGGTGATGAGTGTTAGAAAATTGAGGCCTTACTTCTTTGACCACCCGGTAGAAGTGCTGACAACATTCCCACTAAGGCAAATACTACAGCGCCCAGACACCGCCGGACGCCTGCTGAAATGGTCACTGGAGATCAGCCAATACGGTATAACCTACGCACCCCGAACAGCGATCAAGGGACAAGCACTGGCCGACTTCATCGTCGAGCTAACTTTCCTACAAGATCCGACGAGGGGGCGTATAGCTCCGTGGCATCTCTACGTGGACGGATCATCAACTAGCATGGCAGCAGGCGCCGGCGTGGTCCTAATCAGCCCCGATAGACAAGTCTTCACCTCCGCAATTCGGTTTGACTTTCGAGCAACCAACAATGAAGCGGAGTATGAAGCATTGATAGCAGGACTTAGGCTATTATTAGCTGTGGGGGCAACCAATCTTCAAGTTTTCAGAGATTCCCAGCTAATAATAGCCCAAGTCCGGGGGGAATTTGAAGCAAAAGAACAGCAGATGATGACCTACCAGAAGATAGCCGCGCATCTGATCTCGATGTTTACACAAGTTTACATCAATCAAATACCGCGGCTAGAAAACACACAAGCAGATGCTCTAGCCCGGCTAGCTACTAGCAAAGGCGAAGCCGAATTCACGGAGGTTGTGATCACCACACTGAGAAACCCCTCGACGTCCGATTACAAGATAAATCAGACCTCGAGTGGGGGGCATGAGGATAGTGAAGATGGTGAAGATTGGTGCACTCCAATCCGAAAATACTTAGCAGACGGAACAACCCCCGTAGACGCCTGGGAAGCTAGCTGGTTAGTAAAGCAAGCTGCCAGATATACGCTGCTGGATGGCCAGCTCTATAAACGTGGATTCTCCCTACCCCTACTCAAATGCCTAACTAAGAAGCAGGGGTCCGAAGTGTTAGAAGAAATTCACGAAGGGATTTGTGGGAGTCACGCTGGGGGGCAAGCATTGGCATATAAAACGATCAGACAGGGCTAATACTGGCCCACTCTTCGCAAAGATGCCATCAGCTTCGCTCGAAGGTGCCGAAAGTGCCAACTTTTCGCACCTAACATCCACTCCCCAGCCAACCAGCTTAAGTCGGTTTTCAGCCCATGGCCTTTCGCGAAATGGGGTATCGACCTGATCGGCCCATTTCCACCTGGTAGAGGCGGTGTAAAGTTCGCTGTTGTAGCAGTAGACTACTACACTAAGTGGGCTGAGGCCGAAGCTCTCACAACCATAACCCAAGAAAGGATGATCGGCTTCATTTGGAAAAACCTGATCTGTAGGTTTGGACTCCCGCAGTCGGTCATCACTGATAATGGAAGGCAGTTCGATGGACAAAAGTTGAGGGACTTCTGTAGTTCATGGAACATCAAGAAGCACTACTCAACTCCGTATCACCCCCAGTCGAACGGCCAAGTCGAGGCGGTGAACAAGATCCTGAAACACATACTGAAGCTCCGCCTCGAGGAAAAGAAGGGGAGCTGGGCAGACAAACTCCCGGAGGTCCTATGGTCCTACAGAACTTCCTATAGGGCCAGCACTGGGGAGACCCCGTTTGCCCTAGCCTTCGGGACTGAAGCCGTAGTCCCGGTAGAAATCAAGAACAAGACTTGGAAGGTGGTGGGATATGATGAAGAAAAGAATGATGAAGCCTTGGCAGTAGAAAGAGATCTGATCGAAGAAACCAGAGCTTCATCAGAAATGAAAAACGCCACCTACAAGCGCAGAGCGGAAAAATATTACAACTCTCAGGTCCGAGACCGAATGTTCAAGGTCGGAGACCTGGTGTTGAAAAAGAAATTGATGGCCCCACCAGGTGTATTTGGTTCAAACTGGGAAGGACCATTCCGGGTCACTGCAGCCTGGCCGAACGGTACCTATGATCTAGAAGACGCAGAAGGCAAAGCTTCGTCATACACCTGGAGCTCGACACATCTAAAAAAGTTCTACCAATAGACTAGAATTCTGTAATAGACTAGTCGGAGGTTGACATCAAAAATGTAAATGGCAACCGATGTAAATTACGTAGCTATAAAAAGTCAGAGAAATTCAGAAAATTCAGAAAAATTCCCAAGTGTTTAGACCTGTGCAGTTCTTCAACCAGACGAGCTGCGCCAGGTCGCCCGCTACACCAGGCCCAGCTCGCCAAGCCCAGCTCGCCCATGTGCTAAAAAACCCGCGGTGCGCAAGGACCAAGGTCCCAAGCGTTGTAATTGAATAGCTCGAAGGCAAAGGCCAAAGTGCCCAAGGTCGCGAAGGTACCCTTCTTAAAGGGTTGCCAAGCACCTACTGCCACAAGTTAGAAAAATTCGCAAAAAAGACAAAAACGTCTAAGGCAAGGTTCATGAAACCCAATGGCCCAACGTGAATCAATCGAAGTGCAGTTCGCAGCCCTAAGTGGTCTAAGACGAACGATTCGCGGCCTTAAGTGGCGTAAGACGAAGAATACGCACTCTCAAAACAGAGGTACAATTCGTAGTCGTAAGTGACGTAAAACGAACGATTCGCTTCTCAAAGTAGAATAAGACGAACAATTATGTACCAGGAAAATAAACAAGAACGAGCTATTCTAAGAAATTTTAACGTAAATGCGCAAAAACATAAATAAAAAGAGTTGGACAAAAAATGCTCGACTTATATTCAAAAGATACTTAAGAAATTTTCAAGTCCAAAATATACTTGAAAAAATTCTAAGTATGAGTAGCAGTGCTAGCCACAAAGGCCGACCAGCTGGCCATCTTTGAACTACAAAAAGCTCCTTCTGGGCGAGCTGCATGTGCCCGGTGAGCTATATCTACTTTAAGCTGAAATAAAAGACTACAAAAATAGAGCTCCTTCTAGGCGAGCTGCAGAGCCTGGCGACCTACTACAACTTGGAAAATAAAAACTAGCCTAGCAAAACAAGAAAAAAGCCTATGCATCTGGGGCAGCAGGAGGGGCGTCAGCAGGCACCTCGCTAGAACCAGGGGCGACCGGGTCAGACGGGAGAGCGAGCTCAGCCTCTGAAGTGATGTTGCCAGTAAGCCCAGTGGCATCGAACTCACTCAGGTTCAACACAGCATCCCCACAAGCTTCCTGGAGCTGTGCGACAGTGAGAGGGGCATGCTCCTCCCCGCCAGCGACCTCCCCCTCAACAATGTCCAGCTCCGGCACCTCGACCGTCTTGATAATTCGAAAACGTTCCGGCACAAAGTTGAGAGGAATGCCGAGCTCGAGGAGGTCGCCGACATCCAGCTCGGCACCATCGGGAAAGGGAACCCGGTCTAGGCAGGCCTTGAAATCGCCTACCACTGCATCCACCTCATCGTCATTGTGAGCTCGCGCCCACCAGAGAGTCCTCAAGACCTCGGCGTAACATTGGACGCATCCTCTGTCAGAGGCCTCAGCCTTCACGGCCGCCAGGTCCGGCGAGGAGGAGGCAACACTCCGCAGCTCGGCGATCTCGTTAGCTTTCGCCTCCAGCTCGCCCCTCAGCCTCTCGCAGTCGGCATTTGAGCTCTTCACTAGACCCCGCTGTAGTGCGAGGTCTTTCTTCGTGATCAAGTGACTGCCGACCTCTTGGGCGAGCTGGGCGGTGAACTCTTCTTCCTTTGCTTGTATTCTCGCCTCCGTCTCCTGTTCGAGCCGGGCGAGCCGGTGTTGGGCGGCCTCAAGTTGCTGGAGGGCGCTCTGCTCGGCGGCCAACGAGGCCTCAGCCCTCTCCTCAGCGAGCTGCACCTATTTTTTCGCCTTGTCGGCTGAGTCCGCTAATGCCAGCATTCGCTTGTTCCTATCAGAACGACCCACCTCCAGCTCGTCAATCTGCTCAAGAGCCTTTTGGTTGGCGAGCACCACCCTGCTCGCATAGTGGGTCGAGAGAAGAAGGTTCTCTCTCAGATCCTGGCTATTCACACCCGCCACCAGTGGGGTCGTCCAATGCCTAGGCATCTCACTCACAGCATTCCGGGCTATGCCCGGAGGGAGATTCCGCATCGATGTGAGAGAGCGAGATCGCTCAAAGACATGCAAAGCCTCGTGGCGGTTCGGGAAGGCAATTGGGGCATAACTGTGAAATCAAAACAGATGGAAAATGTTAGAAAAATAAAATAATGATGGGCAAAAGGAAGTCAATCGGGCGAGCTACTTACTGAGCTCGGTCAAGATCCCAACCCAGCAGCGTGTCATCGGTGGTTTGCACCCCGAATGGAGAAGGCGAGGGGGGCGAGCTTCGTATGGGCGTGGCCGCCAACGGGGCGGTGCAGCCCGGTCGGGCTCCTCATCGACCAGGCCCATATACCTGGTCCTCTTACGAGCCTGGGTGTTCTCCTCACCAACTCGGGACCCTTCACCCCGTTGGGGTCCCTTCTTCCCTCGACCTCGCTCGGAGGGGGCAACAGCTCGTCCCCCACCTCGGCCGGCTCTGGCGACCTCTGATGCCTTGGGCGCTTTGGGCTTCTCCTTCTGAGCTCCTGAGCCCCCTGCCTCGCCCTTTTTGGAGGCGAGCTCCGCCTTTTTGCTCGCCTCCAGAGCGAGCACGGACGGCGGGGCTAGTCTGTTGGGGCGAGGTGGGCCCATCTCGAATCGCTCCTTCACAATCTTGTAGGCCTCGGGGACCTCGGGGACCTCGGCGATCGGGATAGCGACAAAGCTACCACCTGCACAAAAAATCACAAGTATCAGTACAACGAGCGAGCTACATCCCCCCATAGGCGAGCTGCAAAGAGTTGGACCTGGAAGCTCGGGGCCTTGGATGTCAAGGTGGTGCGGTAGTGTAAGGAGCCCGGCGAGCCGCAGGCAATGATGCGCGCACAGATGGGCGACCTGCCTGTCCTTCTCGCTCCTCAAACAGCAGATGGCGCGCACCACGTCAAACTGCTCCGACACTTTAGGCCTGCCCCGACTGGATTTGTGTCGCTTCGGAACTGCAAAAGGGAAGAAAATTAGAATTAGTATATCTAATTCAACCCACGCACACCGAAATAAGCGACCTACTGCTGGCTTCCCCATATCCTTCCGGAGTGGGGATACGGTCACCCCGCCCATGATACGTGCTGGAGGCTCGCCAGTCACCGCCTATGAAGAAAAATTGTTTCTTCCAATCACGGATTTTATTGGGCAGGTCCCCCAGAAATTTCTCCCCCGGACGAGCCTTCAGGTAATAATATCCTGCGCCGTCCTGTGTCCGTTTGGTCACGGTGAAAACCTCGCCCAAATCCGCCGAGGTCGTAGCGTTCTCATAACCCTCCAGCCCAAAAACGGACAGGGCGGCGAGAAGGTTGCTCCACGCGTTCGGTGTGAGTTGGGTGATGGCCAGATTATTGTCAGCTAGATATTGGCTAATAATCGGATGCAGCGGCAACAAAAGCCCGGCCCTCAGAACATCTACATTCAAGGCGGTCATCCCCTCAGGAGGTGCGTCAGCCCGCTCATCCTTCATTGGAGCGTACATGAAGATGTCCAGAGGGATGCGATACTCCCTGCGTATGACTGGCAGGTCGCATTCATCAATTAGGCTCACCACCTCGCCAGCTTTGAACTCGGAGGGGGCAACTTCTTCCAGGTCGGCGGGGTCGGGGCGAGGTACCCGATTTGGGCAGGGGAAGCTCGCCGCGTACTCGGTGATATACTCATTCCAGTCGAACGAGTGAACCACCTGGGTGGGGACCTGGTACTCTACCAGCTGGGGTTCCGGGAAACCGATACGGCGGAACCATTCGAGAGTAACTTCCTCCAGGTCGCCACCCTCCTCACCGACCTCGGCACCACCCTCATCAACCTCCTCATGTCCTTCATTGCCACTAGCAACTCTTTCCTCTTGGGCGACCTGGCCACCCTCCTCCCATATCTCGCGGTACACCGAACTGGAGGCTCCTACCTCCGGATCGGGACGTAGCTCGCTGGGCAATTCGCTACGTGGCTCGCCGGAGACCGGGCGAGCTACCGAGGTCACCTCAGAGCTGGAGCCGATCTCCACATACGAAACCCGGGGTGGCTCATCCTCAGTCATTGGCCGTTTGTCAGGATTTCGGCCCGATAAGGTTCTACTTGAATAACGTGTCGATATGGTCTCAGAAAAGTTCAAAGGTCCCGTAGTCCAAAATCCCACAGTCAAGAGTCAGGGAGATTCAAAGGTTCTCGGCGCAATCCAAGGTCCAAAATATCATAATTTCGAGGAAACAGCAGAAAAATCAAATAAAAGATAGAAGAGAAGTGGAGGGAAGATCGAATCCTACCTTGAAGAGCCTTCGAAAATCCGTCGAGCATAAGAAAAATCGGTTGCCGGGAAAGCTCTGGAATTCGAAATGCAGAAAGTGAAGAAATGAATTCATCTCACCCTATTTATAGACGTCGGGGCGAGGTGCAATATTCACAAAATACAAGGGCCTGTCTGCAAAAATTTAAAAGATGACATTATTGTGGGCGGGAACCGAGGTCTTAAAAGGCGTGCATGACCCCTGGATTCCCGCACCACGTCGGCCAGAAGCAACCGCCTGGATCAAGTTCGCCTGTCAACCCAACAATCACCCATAGGTAGCTCGCCATGTTTTAAGTTTTCCAGCTCGCTTGCACATTTGACAAAGTCATAGTGCATGCGAGCTGGGGGGGCAAATGTTGATATGGCGAACTAACACTATCGACATGTGAGCAATTGCTCGCTCACGAGGGGACTATTTAGCTACGCAGCTCGCCCAAGAGAGCTAACCCCTGTCATTACCCGAGCTCGCCCCATGCACCATGCAGGCCTCGCCGAGCCCCATCATCATACAGCATCCATAAGCCATGCAAGGCATTGGAGCTCGCCCCGTATCTCGCCCGAGCCACTGAAGTTCATCTCTGAGCTCGCCCATGAGCTCACCTGTTAGCCATTAGGACCCCGATGGCGCGCTCTTTTTCCCTCCGTCCGGTTTGTCCACAAGGGTGGTTTACGGCGAGGTTTTTAATGAGGCCCATCTAGTCTAAGGCATAGTAGTAGGACGAGGCACAACATAGGTAGCAGTGTAAGGGACCAGGACGAGGGTTACGGACCCTCGTTAACACCGGAAGCCACATAGGCTCGTAAGGTGTCGTCTCACACTGACACACCTATAAATAAGACCTCTCTTGTACTATTCACACAATTCTTACAATTCTGAAAATAAATACAACTCCCATTACAATATTTCTCTCTCTACTCTCCCTCCTCATATTACATCCAAGAACATAAAATCTTGGATTATTGTTTGATAGGATTAATATGTTGTAAAGCCACATAAACAAACATCGATTAACAAATTCTATCAACACACCAGTTGAGATCAAATGTCTAACAGAATTGTGTCTACGACGTATGTGTCTAGACTTTCCGTTATACATGCTGTTCAAAGATCTACCAATAGCAGCTTGACAGTCACAGTGTACCGTTACTGATGGTACTGGTTTGTTCCAACATGGAATATCTTCTAGAAGTTTCGAAGCCACTTGGCTTCTTCACCGGTTTTATCTAAAGCGATGAATTCTGATTCCATAGTGGAACGGGCTATACAAGTCTGTTTTGTAGACTTCCAAGACACGGCTGCTCCTCCAATAGTGAATACATATCCACTAGTTGAAAATGAGTCTTTAGTGTCGGATATCCAGTTTGCATCGATGTATCCTTCAAGAACAGCTGGATACCTTGTATAATGAAGCCCATAATCAAAGGTATACTTTAAGTATCGTAACACCCTCTTAAGAGTCTTCCAGTGCTCGACTCCTGGATTACTCGTGAAGCGACTCAGTTTGTTCACTGAGCACGCAAGATCAGGGCGTGTACAATTAGTTATGTACATCACACTTCCTATGATCCTTGCATATTCCAGTTGAGCAACTGGATCCCCCCTATTCTTTTTCAGGTGAACATTCAGTTCAAGAGGTGTTTTAGCAGGTGGATCGTCAAAGGCATTGAATTTTCTCAAAACTTGCTCAACATAGTGAGACTGTGTTAGAGATATTCCACTTGACGTCTTCTCAATTTGATTCCAAGAATCACATCTGCTAATCCCAAGTCTTTCATGTCAAAGTTTTTGTTTAACATGTTTTTCGTATTAATTATGACATTGTGATTGTTTCCCATAATCAACATGTCGTCAACATATAAACATACGATGACAAATCCATTTGGTGTATTTTTTATATACACACACTTATCGCATTCATTAATACGATACCCATTTGACAACATAATATTGTCAAATCTCAAGTGCCACTGTTTTGGAGCTTGTTTAAGTCCATACAGTGATCGAACGAGTTTGCATACCTTTTTCTCGTTCCCAGGTGCAATGAAACCTTCTGGTTGATCCATATAGATTTCAGCATCTATTTCTCCATTGAGAAAGGCAGTCTTAACATCCATTTGATGTATTTCGAGATTGTGCAAAGCAGCAATCGCGATTAGTACACGAATGGAAGTTATTCTTGTGACAGGTGAATATGTATCAAAGAAATCATATCCTTCCTTTTGTTTAAAACCCTTTGCTACCAAACGGGCTTTATATTTATCTATTGATCCATCTGCTTTGTATTTTCTTTTAAGGATCCACTTGCATCCTAAGGTCTTGCAACCTTTAGGGAGGTCTACTAACTCCCACGTATTATTCTGCAGAATGGAGTCAATCTCATTGTTGATAGCTTCCTTCCAGAGTGGTGCATCTGGTCTAGACATAGCTTCTTTGATTGACTTTGGTTCATCTTCCTCTAACACATAAGTGAAGAAATCTGGACCAAAGGTTTTATCAATCCTTGCTCTTTTACTGTGTCTAGGCTCTTCACTCTCTTGAGTAGAAGGCTCTGCAGTGTCATTCCTTTCCTCATGAGTTCGCTTGTTTGAACTCACATCTTCCTTGTTCCTACAAGGAAAGATATTTTCAAAGAATATGGCATTCCTTGATTCAATTGTAGTGCCTTCTGACATATCGGGTACTTCTGATTTATGAATCAGAAACCGATAAGCACTACTGTTAAGTGCATATCCTATAAAGATACAATCGACCGTCTTGGGGCCAATCTTAACTTGTTTAGGACCTGGCACTTCAACCTTCGCCAAACACCCCCACACTTTGAGGTATTTGTACGACGGTTTCCATTTTTTCCACATCTCATAAGGTGTATGATCCTTAGTTTTATGTGGAATTTTATTCAGAATGTGGTTGGCCGACAGAATGGCTTCCCCCCACAAATTTTGTGGTAAACCCGAGCTAATCAACATAGCATTCATCATTTCCTTTAGTGTTCGTTTTTTTCTTTCCGCAACACCATTTGATTGAGGTGAGTATGGTGCTGTTGTTTGATGTATAATGCCTGTTTCAGCACACAACTGTTCAAATGGAGCAACATACTCTCCACCTCTATCACTGCGAATTGCTTTGATTTTTGTGCTCAATTGATTCTCTACTTCATTTTTATATAGTTTGAAAGCTTATATCGCTTCATCTTTGCTTCGCAGTAAGTATACATATGAGAATCTTGTACAATCGTCAATAAAGGTAATAAAATACCTTTTTCCGCCTCTAGTTTGCACAAATTTTAAGTCACATACATCCGGGTGAATTAAATCTAGAGGAGATGTGTTCCTTTCAACAGATTTAAATGGTAATTTTGCCATTTTAGCCTCGACACAAATTTCGCATCTTTTGGATGTATCAACATTTATAAAGTTAAGTAAATCTAAATTTACTAAACTTTTTATGGAATTTAAATTAACATGTCCTAATCTACAATGCCATAAAGAGGAACACTCAGCAATATAAACAGAAGTAGATGCGTTTTCATTCATTGAAATTGTGCCTTTACGGCTTACAACCATAGCTGACATTTTGAACAGCCCGTTATCGAGATATCCTCGACCAAGGAACTGTCCAAACTTACTAAGTATGACTTTGTCAGACTCGAATACAATTTTAAATTGATGACTAACTAGTAGCGAGCCTGAAATCAAATTTCTTCGGATGTCTGGGACATGTAGCACATCCTTCAGCTTGAGTTCTTTTCCTGAGGTGAGCTTCAGAATAACTTCACCTGTACCAGCCACTTCAGACGAGGCTTGGTTTCCCATGAACAGTTTTCTCCCTTCTGCAGCAGAATAAGTGGAGAATGCTTCTTATTCAGAACACACGTGGCAGGTGGCTCTAGTGTCCACATACCATGATTTTGGATTGCCTGTCATATTGGCTTCAGACACCATGCATGACAGATCCATGTCTGTGACCCCAGTTAGGTTCACATTAGGCTTTCCTTTCCCTTTGTCTTCTTTCTTGGGAGCGCGACATTCATTAGCCCTATGATTGGGCTTTCCACAGTTGTAGCAGTTCCCAGTAAACTGCTTCTTGGCATTAGGGGCTGCATTCTTCCCATTTTTCTTGTCATTGGGCCTATTTCTCTTCTTTGATGGACCTCCCTTTTCCATCAGATTTGCTTTGGCCTCAACAGGGTGAACTTTCCATCCCTCTTCTGATTGTCCTCTTCGATTCTGAGACGAACAACCAACTCTTCAACAGTCATTTCCTTTCTCTTGTGTTTGAGATAGGACTTGAACTCCTTCCACGAGGAGGGTAGTTTTTCAATCACAGTAGCTACCAAAAACGATTCTGGTAGAACCATACCTTCTGCAGCAATGTTGTGGAAAACAATCTGCAGTTTTTGGACTTGCTCAACGACGAACTTATTGTCCTCCATCTTGAAGTCGTAGAGAGACGCTACCACGAACTTCTTAGTTCCAGCGTCCTCAGTTTTGTACTTAGTCTCCAGAGCAGTCCACAACTGTCCGGCAGTCGGTATTTCATAGAATACCTCGTACAGATCGTTAACTAATCCTCCAAGGATGTAGTTACGGCACAAGTAGTCACCATCACTCCAAGTGTCATAGACGACTCTCAGATTGAAGTCAGTTTCATCCTTTGAAACCACTGGACATTCCTCAACCAGGAACTTTGCCACTGACAGTGTGGTGAGATAGAAGTGCATCTTCTTCTGCCACCTCTTAAAGTCAGTACCCGAAAATTTTTCGGGTTTCTCTCCATGTACCATAACAGGCCTTACAGGCACTGGTCCAGTGGAGAGACTCACTGATGACCCCGCAGGGACAACAGGAACAGAACCAACATAAATGGAGGATGAACCACCAGTGTGTGTGGTTGGAGTTTTCGCAGCAGCAGTAGTGTCCACAGGATTATCTCCATTAGGATTTGGAGTATCCTGAGGAACTACGGATTTTCCAGTATCAGTCATGGTAGTAGATATTTAGTGAGATGACATTTCGTCTTGCGAATGTTGTTTTAGACAGTGGTATATAAAAACACAGGACAGAAAAACTACGATTATAAGAACACTGGAAAATGACAGACAGTATAATAAACCGAGTCAAGGTTAGACCTTTGCCCGCAAGACGAAATACGTCATGTCTAGTGCTCACAGGATGATACGTATTCGTCCCCAAAGGTAAAATGGTTTACGTCTCTGTGATAGCAGCACCGCTAAACACAGAGGAAAGGCGAACTCACGAAGAGTACGAACTGAACATTCTATATGCTGAAAAACAGAGGAGAGAGAGAGGACTCGAGATTTTAATTTACGTAAAAAATTTATGTATGCAGGACCTCCTATTTATAGATGCGAAAAAGAAACTCAGATGGGATTAATCTGCAGATACGTGGAGATATTTCCACGATATTAGTGGGCAGTTCTGGCTGCACATAATACGGAACCAATTCAAATAATTCTGGACTGCTCTGGAACCTTCCAGAAGACAATCCGACGGTCCGTATGATTTTAGAGGACGATCCGACGGTCCATATCATAGATCGTTTGGATCAATGACGTGGCAATGACGGAGCATCCAACGATTCAGATTAACTTCGTTCGGATTGAGCTTCTTCGGATCGCTGACGTAGACGATCCGCAGAGGTATTCCGGGTCACCAATTGGGTCGACCCGTTTCACATCTTTGGGTCTCTAAAAAGATATAGAGAGTGGGCCAAAGGCCCAAAGACCAATTGCCAAGATCCAAGTCCACGGACTCGGCTCGGTGCGGCCGGCCGTCCGGACGGACGGCGGCGGCGGCGCGCGCGCGGGCGAGCATGTGCGCGCGTGGCTAATGGGAGAGACTCCCTTAGCCTATTTTGAATACCATCATGAAACTCCTATATATATACTATGAAATCCTTCATAGTTTTTCCAATGTGTGATAGTTAAGAGATTCCATCTTTTAACTTATTCCCACATGGACCCACATCAACTTGTATTAATATTCATACTTTAGGAATTAATTTCTCACTCACCGTAATTCGGTTTTGAGAATGAAAAATACCGTGACGATCTACTCCGCGAGTAGAGCGCATCGACTATACATAGTCATATGGAAATTACCATTTTGCCCTCCAATAAATTGGTCCAATTAGAGCATTACAACTCAATTTTCAAAACCAATTACAACAATCCCCCACATGAGTGGAAATCACACCTACAACAATGCAGACACACAGTTCAGTTCATGTGAAACTTCATTGCTTCCGGATAAGTGGTTTGTGGTCTTTAACTTTCCGTAGTCTTACACCATCGGGTACACCGGCGGCTTAGTGGACGCAGTGCCTTGAACTAGTCCTCCTTAGTGTATACCGAATCAACGATGTAGACACAACTCAGTTTCGACTTCGTTTGTTGTCACGTTTTTGTCCGTTTTGGCCATGGACGCCCTTTGTATTCATAAATGTTTGGTCGAAGCGGCCCTCACTTCTCATTTATATAGGTGATCTCCATTTGAGTATCCCGTCATAGTCATTCTATTTGGAATCATTAAAAGTTTAAAAAACTTAACCTTTACCACATGGTACGGGTCTCAACACTTGATATTGTGCTGTCAGGAATGGTCATATTTCTCAAGTGTTTTCTTTACAACCTTCACAGTTTTGTTTTCCCATTGAATCAAGTTCTTGGGATCTCCAGTCATCATGGTTGGGTTACCACTGTGTTAGTTCTGTTTGTGGGTTTCAGGCTCATTCCTTCTATCAGCTTGTTCATTTGATCTCGATTTATACTCTTAGTGAGTGGATCCGCAAAATTATCCTTTGACTTCACATAGTCAATGGATATAACACCATGTTGATATGGCGAACTAACACTATCGACATGTGAGCAATTGCTCGCTCACGAGGGGACTATTTAGCTACGCAGCTCGCCCAAGAGAGCTAACCCCTGTC
>JAPKLY010003563.1:2222-13132 GCA_026898435.1 Prunella vulgaris | reverse complement strand
AACGAATTGTATTTGTATTTTTAAATTGAATAAATTAATAAATTTTTGTAATGTTAAATAATAAATTTACAACATTATAATATTTATTGAACTATATATATACATAAACAAATTAGAACTAACAAGCAATTAATTAGAAGCATTTAAAAAAAATGTGACTAAAAAATATGGAGTTAAATAAAATTAATTGCAAAAAATGAACAAATTAATAAATTTTCGTAGTATTAAATAATAAATTTGTAACATTATAATATTTAATGAAATATATATATACATAAATAAAATAGAAACAATACTCATTTAATTAGAAACATTTAAAAAAATGTGACTCAATTTGGAGTTAAATACAATTAATTGCAAAAAAATGAACAAATTAATAAATTTTGGTAATATTAAATAATAAAATTTTAACATTATAATATTTAATGAAATATATATAAACATAAATAAAGTAGAAACAATACTCATTTAATTAGAAGCATTTTAAAAAAAAGTGACTCAATTTGGAGTTATATACAATTAATTGCACAAAAATGAACAACAACGACAAGTGCCCGAGTGGTCACGCCACCTCTGAGATGCCCAGAGGTCGCGTGATCGACCCCTCACAGGCGCGAATTTGGGGGATTTAATTTGAGCCAATAAGGTTGCGGTGCATATGTTAATATGTTGGGGGCTTAGCCAAGTGGTTCGAGCCTTGCTGAGCCACACTGGAGGCCTGGGTTCGAACCACCTTGGCCCCAATTTTTTTTTCACGACAAAATTTAGCGACCGAAATATCAGTCGGTAAATATATAATTAGCGACCGATTATTCGGTCGCTAAATAAAATATAACAAAATATTTAAAAAATAAAATTATTATTTAGCGACCGAATATTCGGTCGCTACTTATATTTATTACCGACCGATATTTCGGTCGCTAATTATATAAATAGCGACCGATAAATCGGTCGCTAACATTCAAAAACGGGTCAAATCCAGGTTCTTTTAGCGACTAATTACCGACCGTTTTGGCGGTCACTAAGTTAGCGACCGAATGAAAATTCGGTCTCTAAATATTAGCGACCATAGTTTTACCGACCACCTTGATCGGTCGGTAAATGTGTTTAGCGACCGATTTTCGGTCGCTAAATCGGTCGCTAAAACCCATTTTTTTTGTAGTGATATGTGAGGTATAAGTTTATAAATGTAACTAGGGGTATTTACATATTTGTTCGAAAAAATGACTATACTTATAAATTGATTTACAATATTTGCACAAAAGTATAATTTTTCCTACACAGAAGTATATTTTTTTCTACACAAAACAAAGTTATAATTAATATCAATTCTGTGAACCACTTTATAATTTTTCCATGTAACTTTATCATTAAATTAATATAGAATGTCTCTAATAATAGTTTATAAGTTTAATTTTATTATTAAATGAAGAGAGAATTGTAAAATAGTCATTTAGAGATTGATTAAATACAATTTTAGTCATGTTGACCATAAACATTCTTTTCTAAGTCATTTCAACCATTTTTAAATTATTGGTCCCTTAAGGGGCCTTTTCAATAATTTGGGAAGTACTTAATCCCTTTAAATAGGGATCTTCCACAACATTCCATACTATTCCACTACAATTATAATTCGAATTATGACATTCCAGCTCATAGTAGTTCAAAAGATCATTATGTATAACCCCTTATTATTAGCAAGGGCGGTGGCAGGATAAAAATTTGAGACGGGCTGTGAGTATAAAATAATACAGTATAAAAAGTAGAAGTCGAACTTTTTTACGTAAAAGTAAAAAAATTACATAAAATCACGCCTATATTATCATTGCTACCTATAAGATGGACATCATTTGTCGTATATATGTTCCTTTCTATTGAAGTTGATAAAGAGTGACTCAATATAATATGGACATTACAAATGATTTTACATATAAAATATTCAACATAGCACACTTGGTCAACATACTCATATATTACCTATGTAAACTATAATAAATAATAAATCCATTACTTACTATTGTATAGGTTGAAATATATTCACTTATACTGAAATAGTCCTGTAATTTTATTTGAATCCAAATTTAGTTTTTTATCTTTTTAATTTAGTCTTTTATCTTTTAAAAGATAAAGGACTAAATCTTGACGTAGACAAAGTTACAAGATCATTTCTATCATTTTCTCCTCAATATCACGAATATTATCTCTTTTGATGCGGTAAGCAAAACATTAATGTTCCTTTTGGTATAATTTAGTTGTCTCTATTATTCTCTTCTAATTATTTCAATTCAAAATTTAATCTTTACTAATCGTAATTCATATATATATATGGAGATATTATTATAAATGTGAGAATCTTTATAATTACAAGTTCATTGTAAAAATTTATGTCATAAGTAGCATTTAATTTATTTAAAATACATAATTTAGTTTATTTAATTTGTATCTTAATTGATGACTAAATCTTAATAGCATTTCCACTACATTTTTTTTTTGGGAGCTAGCAAATATTTATATTAAAAAATAATTAATCTAAAATTTATACCCTTAAAAAATCCCGCATATATTATTTTTGTTTTTTTCAATAAGTTACCTTTGTTTGAAATAAAAAATTCAAAACTGTTGTTAAAATTATATTTCTTTTTACGTTTTAATATACATAAAATGCATTTAAATTTAAAATATATTATAATAATTTAAGTTGGTTTGCCACTATCTACTCTATCTAAAGGTTCAGGTTCGAATATAAAGGGTATAAAACTTTTATTAATAAAAAGAATTTTGAAAAATTAGGATGGGCAACAGCCAATGAGTCCCCAGTGGTCTTTCTAATGACTAGGAGAGTATTTATTACTTTAAACAAGGATATTCCATATTGTTTCACATGATTTCTCTTCGATTATAACTCAAATTATGGCATTCCATTTCTTGTTAAATTATTATTAAATATGATTAAAATGCCTAAAAAATTAAGAATATTTATGATCAATATAACTAAAATTTTATTTTTTTTCATGTCAAATTGATAAAAAAAAAAAATCTTCCTTAAAAGTAATGATATTACTAAATGAATATTTCAATAGTTTTTATGAAGAATATAAGAACGTGTATTAATAACATCAATAACAATCAGTGGAATTGATTCCTTATACATGTTTTGCTGTTTCCATACACACCTATATGTCATGCTACACAAATTACAGAACCTGGAATTTGTATGCGTTTAATCAAGCATGACTACACTTGGAAACCTTAACCTTAAAACCCTGCTTCATGTGGAGTATGACGGAAATACGCGGAGATATCGGATGCGCTTCCACCGCCGTAATCCGAAACCTACTGATGACCGCCGCCGCCACGATCTTCAATCGAATGAACGTCATCTCTTTCCCCAAGCAGCTCCTCGGCCCTGCATTAAACGCCGTGAACTTGAACGACGGCTCTGATTTAACCCGACCCGCCTCAGAAATCCATCTCCCGGGCTTGAACTCCAGGCAATCTTTCCCCCAAATCGATTCCATCCTCCCCATGGAGTAAAATGACAGCAGCGTCTTCGTATTGGGGCTAATGCGGTGCCCACTCGGAAGGACATCGTGCTCCACTGGAGCTTTGTGTTGGAAAGGAACCGGAGGGAATAGCCGCAGAGTTTCGCAAAGAGCCCCCTGCAGATATACCAGCTTCTTCAGCTCCTCCATGTTGCTGTATTTCCAGTTTTGCCCTTCAGATAAATTTTCGGACATCTCGTGACGGATCTTTTCTTCTTCAGCGGGATTTGTAGCCAGGAGCCAGAAGAACCATGTCAGAGCAGCACTAATGGTGTCTTTACCTGCGAAAATTAAATGCAGCATCATGTCTCTCCAAATATCTTGGCACGCTTCTTCGCCTTTTTCCGCTACTGCCCTCATGTAGCACGTCAGCATATCCAAATCGCCCATCCCTTTGCTGACCTTGAAGCAGTCACGCTTTAATGAGATGCAGTAGTTTCCAAAACTTAAAATGTTCTCCTTTGCTCTGCACAAATTGCGCTCTTTTCCGATGTTGAGAAATTTCTGTAGTTTCCATGAGCATTCAGGGATTAAGTGTCTGTACATGATTGCTTCCTCTGCTTCTTCAAACGCCTTCTCGTGCGGTAAATTTGGCAAATCATGGCATAAAGAGATGGGGTCGTGGCCTAGTACCTCGATGCAGGAACAGTCAAATGTAAAGCGTTTAAACAAGTCCTGCATGTCTACATCTGTTCCCATTTCTGAATTGTGGTT
The DNA here is from genome assembly GCA_026898435.1 of Prunella vulgaris. Classification (NCBI taxonomy): domain Eukaryota; kingdom Viridiplantae; phylum Streptophyta; class Magnoliopsida; order Lamiales; family Lamiaceae; genus Prunella; species Prunella vulgaris. The sequence goes on along the minus strand of JAPKLY010003563.1, from coordinate 8,876 downwards.
CAGAATTGGGAACAGACCAGTTTCCAGTTTTCTCCAGCTAGTCATGGCGACAAACTCTTGGAAACAGGGCTGATTCATCAGTGACTTGGCGACTCTCCTCTGGTTTTGCCATGATTCTGACTCTGCAACGAAGATCCCTTCGCCTAGATCATGGAAGATCTTCTTGAAATCGGGGCCTTTTGGGAAATTGGGGAAATTTTTGGTGAGGATGTAATCAATGTTTGCAGGATCGGAGGTGAGCAGCATATCCATGTTAGTGAACCAAGGGCCTCTGAAGAAGAATGTACCCCCACTCTGCCCCAGAAAGTCGGTAAAGAAGGCATGGACGCGGCCAATGTTGACGAGCATGCCAGGCAGCATGCCCAAGATTGGCCAGTTTGTGGGGATTACATTTTTCTCTCTTTTGGAATGGAATATCATCAAGCATGCAACAATTATAGGAAGAATTATGAACATAATTCCTGTGTACATTGCTTCTTTTGATTATGAGGATATAAATTTGAGTTTATTTGGCTTTTTATTGATGCTGGGGGCTCGTAAAGGCTATGCGGTTTGCATTGATTCGCAGCAAACTGTTCTTTGAGATCAAGAAATGTTCTGCATGACAAGTGTGATTATTGTTTGTTATATAGAGAGACAGTCTCAGTAGGACTGATCCACTCTGCAACTTTCATTTAATAATCCTTCCTCCATTTCAAGAAAAATTTGCATTCTTAAAATTTTATATTTCTTAGTTAAGAAATATATGTGTTTTTTTAAAATAAAATAGAGTAGCGTGTACGTAAATATACGTATAAGTATGTGAATATATATGTAATTAATATTTCCTATTGTAATAGAGTATAAATTTACATATGTTTAAATAAAAAAATGTACAAATTTTTATTGTACGAAAACAGTATGTCATAATTTTCATTCAGTTCTTTTATCGATCACGAGGAAACCTTTTGAGAAAATTATAAATTTTAGCATTTTTTTATGGTACTAACTCTTTTTTGTCCCCAAATTAATAAAGACTCTTTTTTAGCCTTTTAAAAAAATAAGTGACCAATATACCCTTAATTCTAATTCTTTTGTTGATAGACGAACTACTAATAGATGATTACAAGACTAAATAACCAAGGCTGAGGAGCTCGCCAGCTTGGTCCAAGGGTACGTCACTAACTTTGACCAGTCAACACCAAGAATAGCAGAGGAGTTCGCCCAAACCTCACCCAGATGCATTATGACGTGTCAACGGATGACCAACACCTGGAGAGAGAGAGCTCGCAAGGGAGCTCGCCCACCTGCTAGGGGGCTCACCTAGAGCTCGACCACATCCAAGAGACAAGACTGAAGTCCACTGCTATTACCACATCCCAGAATAGCACAAGGCAGGGGAGCTCGCTGATAAGCTCGCCCAAGTCCGGAACAGAGACGATAGCTATATATATAGGGAATTAGTAGTGATGTAGTAGGACATACCAATATAATAGAAGCATAGTAGTGAGTAAAGACAGGTGTTGATGACACTTGTCAGCACCTAAGGCCAAATAAGCCCATAAGGTGTCACCTCACAACATGCAAACCTATAAATAGGTCTCTTATACACTCTTTTTCTGTCTAAACTCATTATACTAAAAATACTTTATCACTCTATTCTCACTACTCTCTCTCTCTCTACAACTTAGAATCAAGAACATAAACCCTAAGATTATTGTTTGGTGGAATTCCAAGTTGATTACAACCTGATTAATAAATTCCATCAACATCCTTATTTTAAATTTCTCTTTTCATCCCTAATCTTTTTCCTATTTCATTTCTTACACCAAATTAAAATAAGTGACTAATATACCTTTAATCATAGTATTTTTTTTGACGGAGTTATGTCGTAATGATTTTTTACGTTCTTTTAATCTAGTAAAAATTAAAAAAGATTCATGATTACGACTAATTATTTTTTTATCAGCAATAGAATATTATATTACATCTCAAAATAAGGATTAATATTATTTTTTTGACTAATATTTTTTTTAATTTTTAAGGATTAAATAAGTAATCTTGAAAGGTCGGATTATGGTCAGAGTCCGATCAATTTTTTTAGAAATAGCATATTTAGTAAAAAAAAAATTTGTGACAGAGTTAGATCGGAACTACTTTTTAGGTTATTTTTACCTAAAAAATACTATGCATATGTAAAATTTTGATTGAAGTTATCGTTTTTAATTTTACTAGTAAAATTACTAGTATTTTGAAAAGTCGGATATTTGTCTAAATTTATAAAAAATATCATTTGTAATAGAATTTTTTTGACGGAGTTGGGTCGTAATGATTTTTTTACGTTCCTTTAATCTAGAAAAAATTTAAAAGACACATTATTATGACTAACATTATCTTTTTTAATTTTTAAGAATTAAATATGTATTATTGAAAAGTCGAAATCTGGTCGGAGTCCGGTTAATTTTTTTAGAAATAACATATTTAGTAACTTTTTTGTGACGAAGTTAGGTCGGAACTACTTTTTAAATTATTTTTACCTAAAAAATACTATGCATATATTGAATTTAGATTGAAGCTTATTTTTTAATTTTTATTAGTAAAATAACTAGTATTTGGAAAAGTCGGATATTCCGATCAAATTTATTAAAAATATTATTTGCAATAGTATTTTTTTTGACGGAATTAGGTCAAAATGATTTTTTTACATTTCTTTAGTCTAGAGAAAATTTAAAAGATACATGATTACGACTAACGCTATCTTTTTTAATTTTTACGGATTAACTATGTATTATTTTTAAGGTCGGAGTCCGGTCAATTTTTTTAGAAATAGGATATTTAATAAAAAAAATTGTGACAGAGTTAGGTCGGAACTACTTTTTAGGTTATTTTTACCTAAAAAAACACTATGCATATATAAAATTTGATTGACGTTGTCATTTTAATTTTTACTAGTAAAATAACTAGTATTTTGAAAGTTGAATATTTGTCTAAATTTATTAAAAATATTATTTGCAATAATTCCTGTGTACATTGCTTCTTTTGATTATATGAGGATATAAATTTGATTGAATTATCAGAGTTTATTTGGCTTTTTATTGATGCTGGGGGCTCGTAAAGGCTATGCGGTTTGCATTGATTCGCAGCAAACTGTTCTTTGAGATCAATAAATGTTCTGCATGACAATTGTGATTATTGTTTGTTATATAGAGAGACAGTCTCAGTAGAACTGATCCACTCTGCAACTTTCATTTAATAATCCTTCCTCCATTTCAAGAAAAATCTGCATTCTTAAAATTTTATATTTCTTAATTAAGAAAAATATGCGTTTTTTTAAATAAAATAGAGGGACATATAAATAAATATATATAAGTATGTGAGTGTGCACGTAATCAATATTTTATATTTTAATAGAGTATGAATTTATATGAAACATTTAAATAAAATAATGTACAAATTATTGCGAAACGAAAAAAGTATATCATAATTTTCATTCAATTCTTTTATTGATCACGAGGAAACATTTTTATGTATCGCACGGAATGCCGAGGTGACAGGTCGGTGGTTTTTGTTTCGTTTAAACTTTATATCGAGTTGCACTGTCGTTTATTTTAATAACACAATGAAAAAGTCGATTAAAAAAAATCACAATTCATACTCTGATTTGCAATATAACTTACACATATCTTTACCCTATTTTCCTGGCCTCACCATCCCTACTACTTCTTGTTTCACTTGTAATTTTATTATTCTCACTATTTAGTCAATATTTATTTTACTGATTTGATTTTTAAGGCTTACATTGTATAAAATTTTGACGCCAAATTAAAATTGACTTTACAAAAAATACTGTTGGAATCAACGATAATAGTACCCCTTGCCCTTGGTGTTTTTCTTTGTAAGGCTAAGGACACTATTAATCTCGGTTTTGGTGAGTCGATTCTTGTACCCTACGAGGCCGAAGATCATCAAAATAGCTAACAGACTACTCCAATCGTTAGGAGTAATCTGGGTAATCGCCAAGTTCATGTCCAAGAGATACCCCCGATTATTGGATGCAAGGGTAAAGTAAGTCCGGCCTTCAGAGTGTGGATATTGATCACCGTGAGTCCGGTCGGGGGCAAGTCAGCTCGCTCCTTCGGACCAGGCATGTACATATAGATGTCCAAGGGGATACGGTACGTCTTGCAGAGGTCTGAAAGGATGTCCGCCGTGATCTTTGGATCTTGTTTGCCTTGAAGTCGGTAGTTCCGTCTACCTGCCTCATAGCTCGCCCAGGTGTGGGGAAGTCCATCACATACGTCGCCGTGTATTCGTCCCAGTCCAATTCATGCTCCACGATGGTCAAAAACTATGTTCTGGCACCCGGGACATCGGAAAGTCGATCGAATGGTGGTAGGCGGTGGTGATCTCTTCATCGGACTCCTCCTCCAGTTCGCGCACTATTTCGCCTGACAGGCCGCCAGATTGGGAGACCTCCCCCTCATTGTCCTCACGAAGCTCGCGAACTAGTTCGCCAAAAATTCTCTTGGAGTTTGTTCCCATATCTTCAGGATCACTGCGAACTTCGCCCAGTAGCTCGCCCGACACTTGGCGAACTATGGAGGTCGCCTTAGAACTATCATCACCGGGGTCAGTTGGGGTATATTCTTATCCTCCGTCATTGGTCTCTTGCCCGAGTTCCGATTTGAGATGGTTCGGCTTGAGGGCGAAGATCGGGATGACATAGCTTTTTAAGGGCGATATTAGAAGGTTTATTAAATGAATTTTCGAAGGAATAGGAGCTCGTAGGTCCGGCAGCCGGGACACTGAAGGGGTGGCCGAAAGTTATGAAGAAGATGACGGGGATGTATGGAGTTTGGTCGGAAAGTCCTCAACACTTAGAAAAAGAATTAAAAAACTGGAAAAACACAAGAAGAAATTGAGGAAAAGATGAAATGGGTTCACTACCTTGACGAACCAAATAGAGATCGGATGATGCTGAGGATGAATCGACGAGATTTGCTTGAAGTTGCTCTGAGAATTTGAAGTGTGAAAAGTGTGAATGGCTAATGTCTTGTCTATTTATAGGGAGGAGATGATGCGGAGTGTGGTTTCCAGAAAGATCGAGGACTTAATTGCAAAAAAATTTGAAAGTATGGCAATTATGGGCGCGCGGTTTAGGGCATGAAAAGGCGTGGTGATGCCTCAAATTCCGCGCCAATTCTGCACAACCGCCGCCAGAAGGGTAATTTGCCATAAAGCTCAGCATCACTTGGAAAGTAGTTCGCCATCACTAGAGCTCGCCCAAAGAAGCAAGACAACTCGCTCACACATTGAAAAAACCATATGTGGACGAGCTGGGGGGGCAAATGTTGATAGGCGAACTAAAGCGAACTCATTTGGGATAGCTAACATAATTAAAAGCCTAAAGCTAAATAGCTCGCCCTAGGTTGCCAGAGCCACGTCACCATCCTTTGACCGGTCAACACAACACAGAGAGAGGATACAATCAAATGATTTAATTGTGCCCAGTAGTTCACCAGTAGATTGCCCAGAGCTAGAGATAAGAGACCATCCCCTACTACAAGCATTGCACCATGGAATAACCCAAGGCAAGGAAGCTCGCCTCTGCCCTGAGCGGAAGACAGTAGCTATGTAGATGGTCAATAGTGATGTAGTAGGTTAAGAGCAATGTAATTAGAGCATAATAGAGGGCAAAGTGACAAGTGTTGAGGACACTTGTCACTTAACTAAGCTAAGTAAGCTTAATACATGCCACCTATGCATATGCAAAACTATAAATATGTCTCTTGTACTGATTTTTTCTCTCTAAGTAAACATTATCCAACTAAACACTTCTCTTTACTTTCTCTCTCTATCAATACTTCTAATAACAAAATCTTAATTATTGTTTGGGAGGTTTCTTGATATAATCAGCCGCATAAACACCTTAATTGATAAAATCTTCCAACAATCTTTTTTTTTTCATATTATCTTGCTCAATTCATTTGGTTGGGTAATTATTTACGTTTGTGCAAATAATTTTTTTAATACGTGTGATTCTTAATTAGCAAAAAAAATTCCTCATTTTGATTTTGTTTAGAAATTAAAGATTTCTATTTACATACAAAATCTAGCTTTCTTTTCAATGAAGTCATTTATATTTTATGTTTACACACAAAATTATTTACTCGTTTATATTTTATATTTAATGTGTGTTATAGAGAATGAAGTCAAAACTTGTCCTTATCAACAATATTAATCCTATAAATGATACTTGAACTTGTAAAGTTAAGTTCATATGTTCTTGGATCATTTATGCTAAAAAATCAAAAGAGAAGAATTACTGCCAGTTGATTCTGAGAATGTAAACAATTTTATTTTATTCATTGATTATGTTGTTGTTAAATGTAAAATATGTTTAAAGTAACATTTTTATTAATGTAATATTTCTAGGGTAGCAAGATCCAAATTTCTATTGGGAGAACCTTATCCAAAAGTTTGAGAATATGATTAAAGAGAGACAAACTTATATAACATCAAATTTTGGTTTAACTTGACTAAATCTCAATTTGATTTCATTTCTTTCGATGAAATAAAAGTACAGAAAGAGGAGGAGGAGGAGGAAGAAGAAGAAGAAGAAGAAGAAGAAGAAGAAGAAGAAGAAGAAGAAGAAGAAGAAGAAGAAGAAGAAGA